>JBBPBT010000478.1:2092488-2125746 GCA_037974875.1 Cicer bijugum
TGAACATTTAGGTCATTTTCGTCCTCCCTAGACTGATTCTTGTCCAATTAGAGTTTCTAACTAATCTTGTGCATCCAATAACTTCATTTGTGTCATTAGATTAAGATTGAGGTCAATTTTGTCGTCTCTAGGATTATTCTTATCCAATTAGGGTTTTTAACCAATCTTGTGCATCCAATAGGTGTGTTTGTGTCATTGGATGAACATTTAGGTCATTTTTTGTCCAATTAGAGTTTTTAACAAATCTTGTACACCCAATAGATGTGTTTGTGTCGTTCGTCCAACATTTAGGTCATTTTTGTCCACCCTAGACTTATTCTTGTCCAATTAGGGTTTCAAACTAATCTTGTGCATCCAATAAGTTCATTTGTTTCATAGTATAAAGATTTAGGTTATTTTCGTCGTCTCTAGGATCATTCTTATCCAATTAGGTTTTTAAACCAATCTTGTTCATCCAATAGGTGTGTTTGTGTCATTGGTCGAACATTTAGTTCATTTTCATCCTATTTAGGCTTATTCTTGTCCAATTAGGGTTCTTAACAAATCTTGTGCATCCAATAAGTTCATTTGTGTCATTGGATTAACATTTAGGTCATTTTCTTCTTTCATAGGCTTAGTGTTATCCAAATAGGGTTTTTAGCCAATCTTGTGCATCTAATAAGTGTATTTGTGTCATTGGATGAACATTTAGGTCATTTTCGTCCTCTCAAGTCTTATTCTGGTCGAATTAGGGTTTTAAACGAATCTAACGCATTTAATTGGTGTATTTGTTTGGAAGAACATTTAGGTCATTTTCGTCTTCCCTAGGCTTATTCTTGTCCAATTAGGTTTTTAAGAAATCTTGTGCAATCAATGGGTGTGTTTGTGACATTGGATGAACATTTAGGTCATTTTTGTCCAATTAGGGTTTTTAAGCAATCTTGAGCATCCAATAGGTGAGTTTGTGTCATGGGATGAACATTTAGGTCATTTTCGTCCCCGCAAGTCTTATTGTTGTCCAATTAGGGTTTTTAACCAATCTTTGTATTCAATAGGTGTGTTTGTGTCATTGGATGAATATTTAGATCATTTTCATCCTCCCAAGTCTTATTCTAGTCTAATTAGGGTTTTTAACCAATCTTGTGTATCCAATAGGTGTGTTTGTGTCATTGGATGAATATTTAGTTCATTCTTGTCCTCCCAAGTCTTATTCTTTTCTAATTAAGGTTATTAAGTAATCTTGTTCATCCAATAGGTGTTTTTGTGTCATTGGATGAACATTTAGGTCATATTCGTACTCCCAAGTCTTATTCTTGTCCAATTAGGGTTTTTAGCCAATCTTGTGAATCTAATAGTTGTATTTGTGTCATTTGATGAACATTTAGGTCATTTTCGTCTTCCCAAGTCTTATTCTTGTCTAATTAGGGTTTTTAACGAATCTTGTGCTTCTAATAGGTGTGTTTGTGTCATTGAAAGTAAATTTAGGTTATGTCCATCTTCCCTAGGGTTATTCTTGTCCAATTAGGGTTTTTAAGAAATCTTGTGCAACCAATACGTGTATTTGTGTCATATGATGAACATTTAGGTCATTTTTGTCTTCCCAAGGGTTATTCTTCTCTTGTTAAGGTTCTTAATCAATCTTGTTCATCCAATAAGTGTGTTTGTGTTAATGGATGAACATTTAGGTCATTTTCGTCCTCCCTAGACTGATTCTTGTCCAATTATGGTTTCTAACTAATCTTGTGCATCCAATAAGTTCATTTGTGTCATTAGATTAAGATTTAAGTCTACTTTGTCATCTCCAGGATTGTTATTATCCAATTAGGGTTTTTCACCAACCTTGTGCTTCCAATAGGTGTGTTTATGTCATTGGATGAACATTTAGGTCATCTTTGTCCAATTAGGGTTTTTAACCTATCTTGTGCATCCAGTAGATGTGTTTGTGTCGTTCTTTCAACATTTAGGTCATTTTTGTCCTCCCAAGACTTATTCTTGTCCAATTAGGGTTTCTAACTAATCTTGTGCATCCAATAAGTTCATTTGTGTCATTGGATAAAGATTTAGGTTATTTTCGTCGTCTCTAGGATCATTCTTATCCAATTAGGGTTTTAGACCAATCTTGTGCATCCAATAGGTGTATTTGTGTCATTGCTCGAACATTTAGTTCATTTTCATCCTATCTAGGCTTATTCTTGTCCAATTACGGTTCTTTACCAATCTTGTGCATCCAATAAGTTCATTGGCGTCATTGGATTAACATTTAGGTCATTTTCGTCTTCCCTAGGCTTAGTGTTGTCCAATTAGGGTTTTTAGCCAATCTTGTGCATCTAATAGGTGTATTTGTGTCATTGGATGAACATTTATATCATTTTCGTCCTCCCAAGTCATATTCTGGTCGAATTAGGGTTTTTAACGAATCTTACGCAATTAATAGGTGTGTTTGTGTCATTGGAAGAACATTTAGGTCATTTTCATCTTCCCTAGGCTTATTCTTGTCCAATTAGGGTTTTTAAGCAATCTTGTGCATCCAATAAGTTCATTTCTGTCGTTCGATTAACATTTAAGTCATTTTCGTGCTCCCTAGGTATATTCTTTTCCAATTAGGGTTTTTTAGCAATCTTGTGCAACTAATAAGTGTGTTTGTGTCTTTGGATGAACATTTAGGTCATTTTCGTCCTCTATATGCTTATTCTTGTCAAATTAAGGTTTTTAAGCAATCTTGTGCATCAAATAAATTCATTTCTGTTGTTGGATTAACATTTCGGTCATTTTCGTCCTCCCTAGGTTTATTCATATCCAATTAGGGTTTTTATATCATTGGATGAAGATTTAGGTAATTTTTGTCCTCCTAAGTCTTACTCTTGTCCAATTAAGGTTATTAACCAATCTTGTGCATCCAATAGGTGTGATTGTTTCATTGGATGAACATTTAGGTCATTTACGTCCTCCCGTGTCTTATTCTTATCCACTTTGGGTTATTAACCAATCTTGTGCATCCAATAGGTGTGTTTGTGTTATTGGATGAACATTTAGGTCATACTCGTCCTCCGTAGGCTTATTCTTGTCCAATTAGGGTTTTTAAGCAATCTTGTGCATCCAATAAGTTCATTTTTGTCATTGGATTAACATTTAGGACATTTTCGTCCTCCCTAGGCTTATTCTTAACCAATTAGGATTTTTAACCAATCTTGTGCATCCAATAGGTGTGTTTGTGTCATTGTATGAACATCTAGGTCATTTTCATCCTCCCTTGGCTTATACTTGTCCAATTAGAGTTTTTAAGGAATCTTGTTCATCCAATAAGTTCATTTTTGTCGTTGGCATAACATTTAGATCATTTTCGTCCACCCTAGGCTTATTCTTCTCCAATTAGGGTTTTTAAGAAATCTTGTGCATCCAATAAGTTCATTTGTGTCTTTGGATTAACATTTAGGTCTTTTTCGTCCTCCCAAGACTTATGCTTAACTAATTAGGGTTTTTAACCAATCTTGTGCATCCAATAGGTGTGTTTTTGTCATTGACTTAACATTTAGGTCATTTTCGTCCTCCCTAGGCTTATACTTGTCAAATTACGGTTTTTAACAAATCTTGTGCATCCAATAGGTGTGTTTGTGTCATTGGATGAACATTTAGGTCATTTTCGTCCCCGCAAGTCTAATTGTTGTCCAATTAGGGTTTTTAACCAATATTTGTCTTCAATAAGTGTGTTTGTGTCATTGGATGAATATTTAGGTCATTTTCATCCTCCCAAGTCTTATTCTAGTCCAATTAGGGTTCTTAAGCAATCTTTTGCATCTAATAGGTGTATTTGTGTCATTTGATGAGCATTTAGGTCATTTTCGTCTTCCCAAGTCCTATTCTTGTCGAATTAGGGTTTTTAATGAATCTTGTGCAACTAATAGGTGTGTTGGTGTCATTGGAAGTTCATTTAGGTTATTTTCGTCTTCCTTAGTTATTCTTGTCTAATTAGGGTTTTTAAGAAATCTTGTGCAACCATTAGGTGTGTTTGTGTCATTGGATGAACATTTATGTCATTTTTGTCCTCCCTAGGCATATTCTTGTCCAATTAAGGCTTTTAAGCAATCTTGTGAATCCAATAATCATTTGTGTCATTGAATTAACATTTAGGTTATTTTCGTCATCCCTAGGTTTATTCTTAACCAATTACGGCTTTTAATCAATCTTGTGCATCAAATAGGTGTGTTTGTGTCATTGGATGAATATTTAGGTTTCATTCTCCCAAGTGTTATTCTTGTCCAATTAAGGTTTTTAATCAATCTTGTTCATCCAATAAGTGTGTTGTGTCAATGATTGAACATTTAGGTCATTTTCGTCCCCCCTAGACTGATTCTTGTCCAATTAGAGTTTCTAACTAATCTTGTGCATCCAATAACTTCATTTGTGTCATTAGATTAAGATTGAGGTCAATTTTGTCGTCTCTAGGATTATTCTTATCCAATTAGGGTTTTTAACCAATCTTGTGCATCCAATAGGTGTGTTTGTGTCATTGGATGAACATTTAGGTCATTTTTTGTCCAATTAGAGTTTTTAACAAATCTTGTGCATCCAATAGATGTGTTTGTGTCGTTCGTCCAACATTTAGATCATTTTTGTCCACCCTAGACTTATTCTTGTCCAATTAGGTTTTCAAACTAATCTTGTGCATCCAATAAGTTCATTTGTTTCATAGTATAAAGATTTAGGTTATTTTCGTCGTCTCTAGGATCATTCTTATCCAATTAGGTTTTTAAACCAATCTTGTTCATCCAATAGGTGTGTTTGTGTCATTGGTCGAACATTTAGTTCATTTTCATCCTATTTAGGCTTATTCTTGTCCAATTAGGGTTCTTAACCAATCTTGTGCATCCAATAAGTTCATTTGTGTCATTGGATTAACATTTAGGTCATTTTCTTCTTCCATAGGCTTAGTGTTGTCCAATTAGGGTTTTTAGCCAATCTTGTGCATCTAATAAGTGTATTTGTGTGATTGGAAGAACATTTACGTCATTTTCGTCCTCTCAAGTCTTATTCTGGTCGAATTAGGGTTTTAAACGAATCTAATGCATTTAATTGGTGTATTTGTTTTGAAGAACATTTAGGTCATTTTCGTCTTCCCTAGGCTTATTCTTGTCCAATTAGATTTTTAAGAAATCATGTGCAATCAATGGGTGTGTTTGTGACATTGGATGAACATTTAGGTCATTTTTGTCCAATTATGGTTTTTAAGCAATCTTGAGCATCCAATAGGTGAGTTTGTGTCATGGGATGAACATTTAGGTCATTTTCGTCCCCGCAAGTCTTATTGTTGTCCAATTAGGGTTTTTAACCAATCTTTGTATTCAATAGGTGTGTTTGTGTCATTGGATGAATATTTAGATCATTTTCATCCTCCCAAGTCTTATTCTAGTCTAATTAGGGTTTTTAACCAATCTTGTGTATCCAATAGGTGTGTTTGTGTCATTGGATGAATATTTAGTTCATTCTTGTCCTCCCAAGTCTTATTCTTTTCTAATTAAGGTTATTAAGTAATCTTGTTCATCCAATAGGTGTTTTTGTGTCATTGGATGAACATTTAGGTCATATTCGTACTCCCAAGTCTTATTCTTGTCCAATTAGGGTTTTTAGCCAATCTTGTGAATCTAATAGTTGTATTTGTGTCATTTGATGAACATTTAGGTCATTTTCGTCTTCCCAAGTCTTATTCTTGTCTAATTAGGGTTTTTAACGAATCTTGTGCTTCTAATAGGTGTGTTTGTGTCATTGAAAGTAAATTTAGGTTATGTCCATCTTCCCTAGGGTTATTCTTGTCCAATTAGGGTTTTTAAGAAATCTTGTGCAACCAATACGTGTATTTGTGTCATATGATGAACATTTAGGTCATTTTTGTCTTCCCAAGGGTTATTCTTCTCTTGTTATGGTTTTTAATCAATCTTGTTCATCCAATAAGTGTGTTTGTGTTAATGGATGAACATTTAGGTCATTTTCGTCCTCCCTAGACTGATTCTTGTCCAATTATGGTTTCTAACTAATCTTGTGCATCCAATAAGTTCATTTGTGTCATTAGATTAAGATTTAAGTCTACTTTGTCATCTCTAGGATTATTATTATCCAATTAGGGTTTTTCACCAACCTTGTGCTTCCAATAGGTGTGTTTATGTCATTGGATGAACATTTAGGTCATCTTTGTCCAATTAGGGTTTTTAACCAATCTTGTGCATGCAGTAGATGTGTTTGTGTCGTTCTTTCAACATTTAGGTCATTTTTGTCCTCCCTAGACTTATTCTTGTCCAATTAGGGTTTCTAACTAATCTTGTGCATCCAATAAGTTCATTTGTGTCATTGGATAAAGATTTAGGTTATTTTCGTCGTCTCTAGGATCATTCTTATCCAATTAGGGTTTTAAACCAATCTTGCGCATCCAATAGGTGTGTTTGTGTCATTGGTCGAACATTTAGTTCATTTTCATCCTATCTAGGCTTATTCTTGTCCAATTAGGGTTCTTTACCAATCTTGTGCATCCAATAAGTTCATTGGCGTCATTGGATTAACATTTAGGTCATTTTCGTTTTCCCTAGGCTTAGTGGTGTCCAATTAGGGTTTTTAGCCAATCTTGTGCATCTAATAGGTGTATTTGTGTCATTGGATGAACATTTATATCATTTTCGTCCACCCAAGTCATATTCTGGTCGAATTAGGGTTTTTAACGAATCTTACGCAATTAATAGGTGTGTTTGTGTCATTGGAAGAACATTTTGGTCATTTTCATCTTCCCTAGGCTTATTCTTGTCCAATTAGGGTTTTTAAGCAATCTTGTGCATCCAATAAGTTCATTTGTGTCGTTCGATTAACATTTAAGTCATTTTCGTGCTCCCTAGGTATATTCGTTTCCAATTAGGGTTTTTTAGCAATCTTGTGCAACTAATAGGTGTGTTTGTGTCTTTGGATGAACATTTAGGTCATTTTCGTCCTCTATATGCTTATTCTTGTCAAATTAAGGTTTTTAAGCAATCTTGTGCATCAAATAAATTCATTTCTGTTGTTGGATTAACATTTCGGTCATTTTCGTCCTCCCTAGGTTTATTCATAACCAATTAGGGTTTTTATATCATTGGATGAAGATTTAGGTAATTTTTGTCCTCCTAAGTCTTACTCTTGTCCAATTAAGGTTATTAACCAATCTTGTGCATCCAATAGGTGTGATTGTTTCATTGGATGAACATTTAGGTCATTTACGTCCTCCCGTGTCTTATTCTTATCCATTTTGGGTTATTAACCAATCTTGTGCATCCAATAGGTGTGTTTGTGTTATTGGATGAACATTTAGGTCATACTCGTCCTCCGTAGGCTTATTCTTGTCCAATTAGGGTTTTTAAGCAATCTTGTGCATCCAATAAGTTCATTTTTGTCATTGGATTAACATTTAGGACATTTTCGTCCTCCCTAGGCTTATTCTTAACCAATTAGGATTTTTAACCAATCTTGTGCATCCAATAGGTGTGTTTGTGTCATTGTATGAACATCTAGGTCATTTTCATCCTCCCTTGGCTTATACTTGTCCAATTAGAGTTTTTAAGGAATCTTGTGCATCCAATAAGTTCATTTTTGTCGTTGGCATAACATTTAGATCATTTTCGTCCACCCTAGGCTTATTCTTCTCCAATTAGGGTTTTTAAGAAATCTTGTGCATCCAATAAGTTCATTTGTGTCTTTGGATTAACATTTAGGTCTTTTTCGTCCTCCCAAGACTTATGCTAAACTAATTAGGGTTTTTAACCAATCTTGTGCATCCAATAGGTGTGTTTTTGTCATTGACTTAACATTTAGGTCATTTTCGTCCTCCCTAGGATTATACTTGTCAAATTACGGTTTTTAACAAATCTTGTGCATCCAATAGGTGTGTTTGTGTCATTGGATGAACATTTAGGTCATTTTCGTCCCCGCAAGTCTAATTGTTGTCCTATTAGGGTTTTTAACCAATATTTGTCTTCAATAAGTGTGTTTGTGTCATTGGATGAATATTTAGGTCATTTTCATCCTCCCAAGTCTTATTCTAGTCCAATTAGGGTTCTTAAGCAATCTTTTGCATCTAATAGGTGTATTTGTGTCATTTGATGAACATTTAGGTCATTTTCTTCTTCCCAAGTCCTATTCTTGTCGAATTAGGGTTTGTAATGAATCTTGTGCAACTAATAGGTGTGTTCGTGTCATTGGAAGTTCATTTAGGTTATTTTCGTCTTCCTTAGTTATTCTTGTCTAATTAGGGTTTTTAAGAAATCTTGTGCAACCATTAGGTGTGTTTGTGTCATTGGATGAACATTTATGTCATTTTTGTCCTCCCTAGGCATATTCTTGTCCAATTAAGGCTTTTAAGCAATCTTGTGAATCCAATAATCATTTGTGTCATTGAATTAACATTTAGGTTATTTTCGTCATCCCTAGGTTTATTCTTAACCAATTACGGCTTTTAATCAATCTTGTGCATCAAATAGGTGTGTTTGTGTCATTGGATCAATATTTAGGTTTCATTCTCCCAAGTGTTATTCTTGTCCAATTAAGGTTTTTAATCAATCTTGTTCATCCAATAAGTGTGGTTGTGTCAATGATTGAACATTTAGGTCATTTTCGTCCTCCCTAGACTGATTCTTGTCCAATTAGAGTTTCTAACTAATCTTGTGCATCCAATAACTTCATTTGTGTCATTAGATTAAGATTGAGGTCAATTTTGTCGTCTCTAGGATTATTCTTATCCAATTAGGGTTTTTAACCAATCTTGTGCATCCAATAGGTGTGTTTGTGTCATTGGATGAACATTTAGGTCATTTTTTGTCCAATTAGAGTTTTTAACAAATCTTGTACATCCAATAGATGTGTTTGTGTCGTTCGTCCAACATTTAGGTCATTTTTGTCCACCCTAGACTTATTCTTGTCCAATTAGGATTTCAAACTAATCTTGTGCATCCAATAAGTTCATTTGTTTCATAGTATAAAGATTTAGGTTATTTTCGTCGTCTCTAGGATCATTCTTATCCAATTAGGTTTTTAAACCAATCTTGTTCATCCAATAGGTGTGTTTGTGTCATTGGTCGAACATTTAGTTCATTTTCATCCTATTTAGGCTTATTCTTGTCCAATTAGGGTTCTTAACCAATCTTGTGCATCCAATAAGTTCATTTGTGTCATTGGATTAACATTTAGGTCATTTTCTTCTTCCATAGGCTTAGTGTTATCCAAATAGGGTTTTTAGCCAATCTTGTGCATCTAATAAGTGTATTTGTGTCATTGGATGAATATTTAGGTCATTTTCGTCCTCTCAAGTCTTATTCTGGTCGAATTAGGGTTTTAAACGAATCTAACGCATTTAATTGGTGTATTTGTTTGGAAGAACATTTAGGTCATTTTCGTCTTCCCTAGGCTTATTCTTGTCCAATTAGGTTTTTAAGAAATCTTGTGCAATCAATGGGTGTGTTTGTGACATTGGATGAACATTTAGGTCATTTTTGTCCAATTAGGGTTTTTAAGCAATCTTGAGCATCCAATAGGTGAGTTTGTGTCATGGGATGAACATTTAGGTCATTTTCGTCCCCGCAAGTCTTATTGTTGTCCAATTAGGGTTTTTAACCAATCTTTGTATTCAATAGGTGTGTTTGTGTCATTGGATGAATATTTAGATCATTTTCATCCACCCAAGTCTTATTCTAGTCTAATTAGGGTTTTTAACCAATCTTGTGTATCCAATAGGTGTGTTTGTGTCATTGGATGAATATTTAGTTCATTCTTGTCCTCCCAAGTCTTATTCTTTTCTAATTAAGGTTATTAAGTAATCTTGTTCATCCAATAGGTGTTTTTGTGTCATTGGATGAACATTTAGGTCATATTCGTACTCCCAAGTCTTATTCTTGTCCAATTAGGGTTTTTAGCCAATCTTGTGAATCTAATAGTTGTATTTGTGTCATTTGATGAACATTTAGGTCATTTTCGTCTTCCCAAGTCTTATTCTTGTCTAATTAGGGTTTTTAATGAATCTTGTGCTTCTAATAGGTGTGTTTGTGTCATTGAAAGTAAATTTAGGTTATGTCCATCTTCCCTAGGGTTATTCTTGTCCAATTAGGGTTTTTAAGAAATCTTGTGCAACCAATACGTGTATTTGTGTCATATGATGAACATTTAGGTCATTTTTGTCTTCCCAAGGGTTATTCTTCTCTTGTTAAGGTTTTTAATCAATCTTGTTCATCCAATAAGTGTGTTTGTGTTAATGGATGAACATTTAGGTCATTTTCGTCCTCCCTAGACTGATTCTTGTCCAATTATGGTTTCTAACTAATCTTGTGCATCCAATAAGTTCATTTGTGTCATTAGATTAAGATTTAGGTCTACTTTGTCATCTCTAGGATTATTATTATCCAATTAGGGTTTTTCACCAACCTTGTGCTTCCAATAGGTGTGTTTATGTCATTGGATGAACATTTAGGTCATCTTTGTCCGATTAGGGTTTTTAACCAATCTTGTGCATCCAGTAGATGTGTTTGCGTCGTTCTTTCAACATTTAGGTCATTTTTGTCCTCCCTAGACTTATTCTTGTCCAATTATGGTTTCTAACTAATCTTGTGCATCCAATAAGTTCATTTGTGTCATTGGATAAAGATTTAGGTTATTTTCGTCGTCTCTAGGATCATTCTTATCCAATTAGGGTATTAGACCAATCTTGTGCATCCAATAGGTGTATTTGTGTCATTGGTCGAACATTTAGTTCATTTTCATCCTATCTAGGCTTATTCTTGTCCAATTACGGTTCTTTACTAATCTTGTGCATCCAATAAGTTCATTGGCGTCATTGGATTAACATTTAGGTCATTTTCGTCTTCCCTAGGCTTAGTGTTGTCCAATTAGGGTTTTTAGCCAATCTTGTGCATCTAATAGGTGTATTTGTGTCATTGGATGAACATTTATATCATTTTCGTCCTCCCAAGTCATATTCTGGTCGAATTAGGGTTTTTAACGAATCTTACGCAATTAATAGGTGTGTTTGTGTCATTGGAAGAACATTTAGGTCATTTTCATCTTCCCTAGGCTTATTCTTGTCCAATTAGGGTTTTTAAGCAATCTTGTGCATCCAATAAGTTCATTTGTGTCGTTCGATTAACATTTAAGTCATTTTCGTGCTCCCTAGGTATATTCTTTTCCAATTAGGGTTTTTTAGCAATCTTGTGCAACTAATAAGTGTGTTTGTGTCTTTGGATGAACATTTAGGTCATTTTC
Source organism: Cicer bijugum (assembly GCA_037974875.1). NCBI lineage: Eukaryota > Viridiplantae > Streptophyta > Magnoliopsida > Fabales > Fabaceae > Cicer > Cicer bijugum. Next base: position 2,103,724 of record JBBPBT010000478.1, read on the forward strand.
GTCCTCTATATGCTTATTCTTGTCAAATTAAGGTTTTTAAGCAATCTTGTGCATCAAATAAATTCATTTCTGTTGTTGGATTAACATTTCGGTCATTTTCGTCCTCCCTAGGTTTATTTATAACCAATTAGGGTTTTTATATCATTGGATGAAGATTTAGGTAATTTTTGTCCTCCTAAGTCTTACTCTTGTCCAATTAAGGTTATTAACCAATCTTGTGCATCCAATAGGTGTGATTGTTTCATTGGATGAACATTTAGGTCATTTACGTCCTCCCGTGTCTTATTCTTATCCACTTTGGGTTATTAACCAATCTTGTGCATCCAATAGGTGTGTTTGTGTTATTGGATGAACATTTAGGTCATACTCGTCCTCCGTAGGCTTATTCTTGTCCAATTAGGGTTTTTAAGCAATCTTGTGCATCCAATAAGTTCATTTTTGTCATTGGATTAACATTTAGGACATTTTCGTCCTCCCTAGGCTTATTCTTAACCAATTAGGATTTTTAACCAATCTTGTGCATCCAATAGGTGTGTTTGTGTCATTGCTCGAACATTTAGTTCATTTTCATCCTATCTAGGCTTATTCTTGTCTAATTACGGTTCTTTACCAATCTTGTGCATCCAATAAGTTCATTGGCGTCATTGGATTAACATTTAGGTCATTTTCGTCTTCCCTAGGCTTAGTGTTGTCCAATTAGGGTTTTTAGCCAATCTTGTGCATCTAATAGGTGTATTTGTGTCATTGGATGAACATTTATATCATTTTCGTCCTCCCAAGTCATATTCTGGTCGAATTAGGGTTTTTAACGAATCTTACGCAATTAATAGGTGTGTTTGTGTCATTGGAAGAACATTTAGGTCATTTTCATCTTCCCTAGGCTTATTCTTGTCCAATTAGGGTTTTTAAGCAATCTTGTGCATCCAATAAGTTCATTTCTGTCGTTCGATTAACATTTAAGTCATTTTCGTGCTCCCTAGGTATATTCTTTTCCAATTAGGGTTTTTTAGCAATCTTGTGCAACTAATAAGTGTGTTTGTGTCTTTGGATGAACATTTAGGTCATTTTCGTCCTCTATATGCTTATTCTTGTCAAATTAAGGTTTTTAAGCAATCTTGTGCATCAAATAAATTCATTTCTGTTGTTGGATTAACATTTCGGTCATTTTCGTCCTCCCTAGGTTTATTCATATCCAATTAGGGTTTTTATATCATTGGATGAAGATTTAGGTAATTTTTGTCCTCCTAAGTCTTACTCTTGTCCAATTAAGGTTATTAACCAATCTTGTGCATCCAATAGGTGTGATTGTTTCATTGGATGAACATTTAGGTCATTTACGTCCTCCCGTGTCTTATTCTTATCCACTTTGGGTTATTAACCAATCTTGTGCATCCAATAGGTGTGTTTGTGTTATTGGATGAACATTTAGGTCATACTCGTCCTCCGTAGGCTTATTCTTGTCCAATTAGGGTTTTTAAGCAATCTTGTGCATCCAATAAGTTCATTTTTGTCATTGGATTAACATTTAGGACATTTTCGTCCTCCCTAGGCTTATTCTTAACCAATTAGGATTTTTAACCAATCTTGTGCATCCAATAGGTGTGTTTGTGTCATTGTATGAACATCTAGGTCATTTTCATCCTCCCTTGGCTTATACTTGTCCAATTAGAGTTTTTAAGGAATCTTGTTCATCCAATAAGTTCATTTTTGTCGTTGGCATAACATTTAGATCATTTTCGTCCACCCTAGGCTTATTCTTCTCCAATTAGGGTTTTTAAGAAATCTTGTGCATCCAATAAGTTCATTTGTGTCTTTGGATTAACATTTAGGTCTTTTTCGTCCTCCCAAGACTTATGCTTAACTAATTAGGGTTTTTAACCAATCTTGTGCATCCAATAGGTGTGTTTTTGTCATTGACTTAACATTTAGGTCATTTTCGTCCTCCCTAGGCTTATACTTGTCAAATTACGGTTTTTAACAAATCTTGTGCATCCAATAGGTGTGTTTGTGTCATTGGATGAACATTTAGGTCATTTTCGTCCCCGCAAGTCTAATTGTTGTCCAATTAGGGTTTTTAACCAATATTTGTCTTCAATAAGTGTGTTTGTGTCATTGGATGAATATTTAGGTCATTTTCATCCTCCCAAGTCTTATTCTAGTCCAATTAGGGTTCTTAAGCAATCTTTTGCATCTAATAGGTGTATTTGTGTCATTTGATGAGCATTTAGGTCATTTTCGTCTTCCCAAGTCCTATTCTTGTCGAATTAGGGTTTTTAATGAATCTTGTGCAACTAATAGGTGTGTTGGTGTCATTGGAAGTTCATTTAGGTTATTTTCGTCTTCCTTAGTTATTCTTGTCTAATTAGGGTTTTTAAGAAATCTTGTGCAACCATTAGGTGTGTTTGTGTCATTGGATGAACATTTATGTCATTTTTGTCCTCCCTAGGCATATTCTTGTCCAATTAAGGCTTTTAAGCAATCTTGTGAATCCAATAATCATTTGTGTCATTGAATTAACATTTAGGTTATTTTCGTCATCCCTAGGTTTATTCTTAACCAATTACGGCTTTTAATCAATCTTGTGCATCAAATAGGTGTGTTTGTGTCATTGGATGAATATTTAGGTTTCATTCTCCCAAGTGTTATTCTTGTCCAATTAAGGTTTTTAATCAATCTTGTTCATCCAATAAGTGTGTTGTGTCAATGATTGAACATTTAGGTCATTTTCGTCCCCCCTAGACTGATTCTTGTCCAATTAGAGTTTCTAACTAATCTTGTGCATCCAATAACTTCATTTGTGTCATTAGATTAAGATTGAGGTCAATTTTGTCGTCTCTAGGATTATTCTTATCCAATTAGGGTTTTTAACCAATCTTGTGCATCCAATAGGTGTGTTTGTGTCATTGGATGAACATTTAGGTCATTTTTTGTCCAATTAGAGTTTTTAACAAATCTTGTGCATCCAATAGATGTGTTTGTGTCGTTCGTCCAACATTTAGATCATTTTTGTCCACCCTAGACTTATTCTTGTCCAATTAGGTTTTCAAACTAATCTTGTGCATCCAATAAGTTCATTTGTTTCATAGTATAAAGATTTAGGTTATTTTCGTCGTCTCTAGGATCATTCTTATCCAATTAGGTTTTTAAACCAATCTTGTTCATCCAATAGGTGTGTTTGTGTCATTGGTCGAACATTTAGTTCATTTTCATCCTATTTAGGCTTATTCTTGTCCAATTAGGGTTCTTAACCAATCTTGTGCATCCAATAAGTTCATTTGTGTCATTGGATTAACATTTAGGTCATTTTCTTCTTCCATAGGCTTAGTGTTGTCCAATTAGGGTTTTTAGCCAATCTTGTGCATCTAATAAGTGTATTTGTGTGATTGGAAGAACATTTACGTCATTTTCGTCCTCTCAAGTCTTATTCTGGTCGAATTAGGGTTTTAAACGAATCTAACGCATTTAATTGGTGTATTTGTTTTGAAGAACATTTAGGTCATTTTCGTCTTCCCTAGGCTTATTCTTGTCCGATTAGATTTTTAAGAAATCATGTGCAATCAATGGGTGTGTTTGTGACATTGGATGAACATTTAGGTCATTTTTGTCCAATTAGGGTTTTTAAGCAATCTTGAGCATCCAATAGGTGGGTTTGTGTCATGGGATGAACATTTAGGTCATTTTCGTCCCCGCAAGTCTTATTGTTGTCCAATTAGGGTTTTTAACCAATCTTTGTATTCAATAGGTGTGTTTGTGTCATTGGATGAATATTTAGATCATTTTCATCCTCCCAAGTCTTATTCTAGTCTAATTAGGGTTTTTAACCAATCTTGTGTATCCAATAGGTGTGTTTGTGTCATTGGATGAATATTTAGTTCATTCTTGTCCTCCCAAGTCTTATTCTTTTCTAATTAAGGTTATTAAGTAATCTTGTTCATCCAATAGGTGTTTTTGTGTCATTGGATGAACATTTAGGTCATATTCGTACTCCCAAGTCTTATTCTTGTCCAATTAGGGTTTTTAGCCAATCTTGTGAATCTAATAGTTGTATTTGTGTCATTTGATGAACATTTAGGTCATTTTCGTCTTCCCAAGTCTTATTCTTGTCTAATTAGGGTTTTTAACGAATCTTGTGCTTCTAATAGGTGTGTTTGTGTCATTGAAAGTAAATTTAGGTTATGTCCATCTTCCCTAGGGTTATTCTTGTCCAATTAGGGTTTTTAAGAAATCTTGTGCAACCAATACGTGTATTTGTGTCATATGATGAACATTTAGGTCATTTTTGTCTTCCCAAGGGTTATTCTTCTCTTGTTATGGTTTTTAATCAATCTTGTTCATCCAATAAGTGTGTTTGTGTTAATGGATGAACATTTAGGTCATTTTCGTCCTCCCTAGACTGATTCTTGTCCAATTATGGTTTCTAACTAATCTTGTGCATCCAATAAGTTCATTTGTGTCATTAGATTAAGATTTAAGTCTACTTTGTCATCTCTAGGATTATTATTATCCAATTAGGGTTTTTCACCAACCTTGTGCTTCCAATAGGTGTGTTTATGTCATTGGATGAACATTTAGGTCATCTTTGTCCAATTAGGGTTTTTAACCAATCTTGTGCATGCAGTAGATGTGTTTGTGTCGTTCTTTCAACATTTAGGTCATTTTTGTCCTCCCTAGACTTATTCTTGTCCAATTAGGGTTTCTAACTAATCTTGTGCATCCAATAAGTTCATTTGTGTCATTGGATAAAGATTTAGGTTATTTTCATCGTCTCTAGGATCATTCTTATCCAATTAGGGTTTTAAACCAATCTTGTGCATCCAATAGGTGTGTTTGTGTCATTGGTCGAACATTTAGTTCATTTTCATCCTATCTAGGCTTATTCTTGTCCAATTAGGGTTCTTTACCAATCTGGTGCATCCAATAAGTTCATTGGCGTCATTGGATTAACATTTAGGTCATTTTCGTCTTCCCTAGGCTTAGTGGTGTCCAATTAGGGTTTTTAGCCAATCTTGTGCATCTAATAGGTGTATTTGTGTCATTGGATGAACATTTATATCATTTTCGTCCACCCAAGTCATATTCTGGTCGAATTAGGGTTTTTAACGAATCTTACGCAATTAATAGGTGTGTTTGTGTCATTGGAAGAACATTTAGGTCATTTTCATCTTCCCTAGGCTTATTCTTGTCCAATTAGGGTTTTTAAGCAATCTTGTGCATCCAATAAGTTCATTTGTGTCGTTCGATTAACATTTAAGTCATTATCGTGCTCCCTAGGTATATTCGTTTCCAATTAGGGTTTTTTAGCAATCTTGTGCAACTAATAAGTGTGTTTGTGTCTTTGGATGAACATTTAGGTCATTTTCGTCCTCTATATGCTTATTCTTGTCAAATTAAGGTTTTTAAGCAATCTTGTGCATCAAATAAATTCATTTCTGTTGTTGGATTAACATTTCGGTCATTTTCGTCCTCCCTAGGTTTATTCATAACCAATTAGGGTTTTTATATCATTGGATGAAGATTTAGGTAATTTTTGTCCTCCTAAGTCTTACTCTTGTCCAATTAAGGTTATTAACCAATCTTGTGCATCCAATAGGTGTGATTGTTTCATTGGATGAACATTTAGGTCATTTACGTCCTCCCGTGTCTTATTCTTATCCACTTTGGGTTATTAACCAATCTTGTGCATCCAATAGGTGTGTTTGTGTTGTTGGATGAACATTTAGGTCATACTCGTCCTCCGTAGGCTTATTCTTGTCCAATTAGGGTTTTTAAGCAATCTTGTGCATCCAATAAGTTCATTTTTGTCATTGGATTAACATTTAGGACATTTTCGTCCTCCCTAGGCTTATTCTTAACCAATTAGGATTTTTAACCAATCTTGTGCATCCAATAGGTGTGTTTGTGTCATTGTATGAACATCTAGGTCATTTTCATCATCCCTTGGCTTATACTTGTCCAATTAGAGTATTTAAGGAATCTTGTGCATCCAATAAGTTCATTTTTGTCGTTGGCATAACATTTAGATCATTTCCGTCCACCCTAGGCTTATTCTTCTCCAATTAGGGTTTTTAAGAAATCTTGTGCATCCAATAAGTTCATTTGTGTCTTTGGATTAACATTTAGGTCTTTTTCGTCCTCCCTAGACTTATGCTTAACCAATTAGGGTTTTTAACCAATCTTCTGCATCCAATAGGTGTGTTTGTGTCATTAACTTAACATTTAGGTCATTTTCGTCCTCCCTAGGCTTATACTTGTCAAATTACGGTTTTTAACAAATCTTGTGCATCCAATAGGTGTGTTTGTGTCATTGGATGAACATTTAGGTCATTTTCGTCCCCGCAAGTCTAATTGTTGTCCAATTAGGGTTTTTAACTAATATTTGTCTTCAATAAGTGTGTTTGTGTCATTGGATGAATATTTAGGTCATTTTCATCCTCCCAAGTCTTATTCTTGTCCAATTAGGGTTCTTAAGCAATCTTTTGCATCTAATAGGTGTATTTGTGTCATTTGATGAGCATTTAGGTCATTTTCGTCTTCCCAAGTCCTATTCTTGTCGAATTAGGGTTTTTAATGAATCTTGTGCAACTAATAGGTGTGTTGGTGTCATTGGAAGTTCATTTAGGTTATTTTCGTCTTCCTTAGTTATTCTTGTCTAATTAGGGTTTTTAAGAAATCTTGTGCAACCATTAGGTGTGTTTGTGTCATTGGATGAACATTTATGTCATTTTTGTCCTCCCTAGGCATATTCTTGTCCAATTAAGGCTTTTAAGCAATCTTGTGAATCCAATAATCATTTGTGTCATTGAATTAACATTTAGGTTATTTTCGTCATCCCTAGGTTTATTCTTAACCAATTACGGCTTTTAATCAATCTTGTGCATCAAATAGGTGTGTTTGTGTCATTGGATGAATATTTAGGTTTCATTCTCCCAAGTGTTATTCTTGTCCAATTAAGGTTTTTAATCAATCTTGTTCATCCAATAAGTGTGTTGTGTCAATGATTGAACATTTAGGTCATTTTCGTCCTCCCTAGACTGATTCTTGTCCAATTAGAGTTTCTAACTAATCTTGTGCATCCAATAACTTCATTTGTGTCATTAGATTAAGATTGAGGTCAATTTTGTCGTCTCTAGGATTATTCTTATCCAATTAGGGTTTTTAACCAATCTTGTGCATCCAATAGGTGTGTTTGTGTCATTGGATGAACATTTAGGTCATTTTTTGTCCAATTAGAGTTTTTAACAAATCTTGTGCATCCAATAGATGTGTTTGTGTCGTTCGTCCAACATTTAGATCATTTTTGTCCACCCTAGACTTATTCTTGTCCAATTAGGTTTTCAAACTAATCTTGTGCATCCAATAACTTCATTTGTTTCATAGTATAAAGATTTAGGTTATTTTCGTCGTCTCTAGGATCATTCTTATCCAATTAGGTTTTTAAACCAATCTTGTTCATCCAATAGGTGTGTTTGTGTCATTGGTCGAACATTTAGTTCATTTTCATCCTATTTAGGCTTATTCTTGTCCAATTAGGGTTCTTAACCAATCTTGTGCATCCAATAAGTTCATTTGTGTCATTGGATTAACATTTAGGTCATTTTCTTCTTCCATAGGCTTAGTGTTGTCCAATTAGGGTTTTTAGCCAATCTTGTGCATCTAATAAGTGTATTTGTGTCATTGGAAGAACATTTACGTCATTTTCGTCCTCTCAAGTCTTATTCTGGTCGAATTAGGGTTTTAAACGAATCTAACGCATTTAATTGGTGTATTTGTTTTGAAGAACATTTAGGTCATTTTCGTCTTCCCTAGGCTTATTCTTGTCCGATTAGATTTTTAAGAAATCATGTGCAATCAATGGGTGTGTTTGTGACATTGGATGAACATTTAGGTCATTTTTGTCCAATTAGGGTTTTTAAGCAATCTTGAGCATCCAATAGGTGAGTTTGTGTCATGGGATGAACATTTAGGTCATTTTCGTCCCCGCAAGTCTTATTGTTGTCCAATTAGGGTTTTTAACCAATCTTTGTATTCAATAGGTGTGTTTGTGTCATTGGATGAATATTTAGATCATTTTCATCCTCCCAAGTCTTATTCTAGTCTAATTAGGGTTTTTAACCAATCTTGTTTATCCAATAGGTGTGTTTGTGTCATTGGATGAATATTTAGTTCATTCTTGTCCTCCCAAGTCTTATTCTTTTCTAACTAAGGTTATTAAGTAATCTTGTTCATCCAATAGGTGTTTTTGTGTCATTGGATGAACATTTAGGTCATATCCGTACTCCCAAGTCTTATTCTTGTCCAATTAGGGTTTTTAACCAATCTTGTGAATCTAATAGTTGTATTTGTGTCATTTGATGAACATTTAGGTCATTTTCGTCTTCCCAAGTCTTATTCTTGTCTAATTAGGGTTTTTAACGAATCTTGTGCTTCTAATAGGTGTGTTTGTGTCATTGAAAGTAAATTTAGGCTATGTCCATCTTCCCTAGGGTTATTCTTGTCCAATTAGGGTTTTTAAGAAATCTTGTGCAACCAATACGTGTATTTGTGTCATATGATGAACATTTAGGTCATTTTTGTCTTCCCAAGGGTTATTCTTCTCTTGTTAAGGTTTTTAATCAATCTTGTTCATCCAATAAGTGTGTTTGTGTTAATGGATGAACATTTAGGTCATTTTCTTCCTCCCTAGACTGATTCTTGTCCAATTATGGTTTCTAACTAATCTTGTGCATCCAATAAGTTCATTTGTGTCATTAGATTAAGATTTAAGTCTACTTTGTCATCTCTAGGATTGTTATTATCCAATTAGGGTTTTTCACCAACCTTGTGCTTCCAATAGGTGTGTTTATGTCATTGGATGAACATTTAGGTCATCTTTGTCCAATTAGGGTTTTTAACCAATCTTGTGCATCCAGTAGATGTGTTTGTGTCGTTCTTTCAACATTTAGGTCATTTTTGTCCTCCCTAGACTTATTCTTGTCCAATTAGGGTTTCTAACTAATCTTGTGCATCCAATAAGTTCATTTGTGTCATTGGATAAAGATTTAGGTTATTTTCGTCGTCTCTAGGATCATTCTTATCCAATTAGGGTTTTAGACCAATCTTGTGCATCCAATAGGTGTATTTGTGTCATTGCTCGAACATTTAGTTCATTTTCATCCTATCTAGGCTTATTCTTGTCCAATTACGGTTCTTTACCAATCTTGTGCATCCAATAAGTTCATTGGCGTCATTGGATTAACATTTAGGTCATTTTCGTCTTCCCTAGGCTTAGTGTTGTCCAATTAGGGTTTTTAGCCAATCTTGTGCATCTAATAGGTGTACTTGTGTCATTGGATGAACATTTATATCATTTTCGTCCTCCCAAGTCATATTCTGGTCGAATTAGGGTTTTTAACGAATCTTACGCAATTAATAGGTGTGTTTGTGTCATTGGAAGAACATTTAGGTCATTTTCATCTTCCCTAGGCTTATTCTTGTCCAATTAGGGTTTTTAAGCAATCTTGTGCATCCAATAAGTTCATTTCTGTCGTTCGATTAACATTTAAGTCATTTTCGTGCTCCCTAGGTATATTCTTTTCCAATTAGGGTTTTTTAGCAATCTTGTGCAACTAATAAGTGTGTTTGTGTCTTTGGATGAACATTTAGGTCATTTTCGTCCTCTATATGCTTATTCTTGTCAAATTAAGGTTTTTAAGCAATCTTGTGCATCAAATAAATTCATTTCTGTTGTTGGATTAACATTTCGGTCATTTTCGTCCTCCCTAGGTTTATTCATAACCAATTAGGGTTTTTATATCATTGGATGAAGATTTAGGTAATTTTTGTCCTCCTAAGTCTTACTCTTGTCCAATTAAGGTTATTAACCAATCTTGTGCATCCAATAGGTGTGATTGTTTCATTGGATGAACATTTAGGTCATTTACGTCCTCCCGTGTCTTATTCTTATCCATTTTGGGTTATTAACCAATCTTGTGCATCCAATAGGTGTGTTTGTGTTATTGGATGAACATTTAGGTCATACTCGTCCTCCGTAGGCTTATTCTTGTCCAATTAGGGTTTTTAAGCAATCTTGTGCATCCAATAAGTTCATTTTTGTCATTGGATTAACATTTAGGACATTTTCGTCCTCCCTAGGCTTATTCTTAACCAATTAGGATTTTTAACCAATCTTGTGCATCCAATAGGTGTGTTTGTGTCATTGTATGAACATCTAGGTCATTTTCATCCTCCCTTGGCTTATACTTGTCCAATTAGAGTTTTTAAGGAATCTTGTGCATCCAATAAGTTCATTTTTGTCGTTGGCATAACATTTAGATCATTTTCGTCCACCCTAGGCTTATTCTTCTCCAATTAGGGTTTTTAAGAAATCTTGTGCATCCAATAAGTTCATTTGTGTCTTTGGATTAACATTTAGGTCTTTTTCGTCCTCCCAAGACTTATGCTTAACTAATTAGGGTTTTTAACCAATCTTGTGCATCCAATAGGTGTGTTTTTGTCATTGACTTAACATTTAGGTCATTTTCGTCCTCCCTAGGCTTATACTTGTCAAATTACGGTTTTTAACAAATCTTGTGCATCCAATAGGTGTGTTTGTGTCATTGGATGAACATTTAGGTCGTTTTCGTCCCCGCAAGTCTAATTGTTGTCCAATTAGGGTTTTTAACCAATATTTGTCTTCAATAAGTGTGTTTGTGTCATTGGATGAATATTTAGGTCATTTTCATCCTCCCATGTCTTATTCTAGTCCAATTAGGGTTCTTAAGCAATCTTTTGCATCTAATAGGTGTATTTGTGTCATTTGATGAGCATTTAGGTCATTTTCGTCTTCCCAAGTCCTATTCTTGTCGAATTAGGGTTTTTAATGAATCTTGTGCAACTAATAGGTGTGTTGGTGTCATTGGAAGTTCATTTAGGTTATTTTCGTCTTCCTTAGTTATTCTTGTCTAATTAGGGTTTTTAAGAAATCTTGTGCAACCATTAGGTGTGTTTGTGTCATTGGATGAACATTTATGTCATTTTTGTCCTCCCTAGGCATATTCTTGTCCAATTAAGGCTTTTAAGCAATCTTGTGAATCCAATAATCATTTGTGTCATTGAATTAACATTTAGGTTATTTTCGTCATCCCTAGGTTTATTCTTAACCAATTACGGCTTTTAATCAATCTTGTGCATCAAATAGGTGTGTTTGTGTCATTGGATGAATATTTAGGTTTCATTCTCCCAAGTGTTATTCTTGTCCAATTAAGGTTTTTAATCAATCTTGTTCATCCAATAAGTGTGTTGTGTCAATGATTGAACATTTAGGTCATTTTCGTCCTCCCTAGACTGATTCTTGTCCAATTAGAGTTTCTAACTAATCTTGTGCATCCAATAACTTCATTTGTGTCATTAGATTAAGATTGAGGTCAATTTTGTCGTCTCTAGGATTATTCTTATCCAATTAGGGTTTTTAACCAATCTTGTGCATCCAATAGGTGTGTTTGTGTCATTGGATGAACATTTAGGTCATTTTTTGTCCAATTAGAGTTTTTAACAAATCTTGTGCATCCAATAGATGTGTTTGTGTCGTTCGTCCAACATTTAGATCATTTTTGTCCACCCTAGACTTATTCTTGTCCAATTAGGTTTTCAAACTAATCTTGTGCATCCAATAACTTCATTTGTTTCATAGTATAAAGATTTAGGTTATTTTCGTCGTCTCTAGGATCATTCTTATCCAATTAGGTTTTTAAACCAATCTTGTTCATCCAATAGGTGTGTTTGTGTCATTGGTCGAACATTTAGTTCATTTTCATCCTATTTAGGCTTATTCTTGTCCAATTAGGGTTCTTAACCAATCTTGTGCATCCAATAAGTTCATTTGTGTCATTGGATTAACATTTAGGTCATTTTCTTCTTCCATAGGCTTAGTGTTGTCCAATTAGGGTTTTTAGCCAATCTTGTGCATCTAATAAGTGTATTTGTGTCATTGGAAGAACATTTACGTCATTTTCGTCCTCTCAAGTCTTATTCTGGTCGAATTAGGGTTTTAAACGAATCTAACGCATTTAATTGGTGTATTTGTTTTGAAGAACATTTAGGTCATTTTCGTCTTCCCTAGGCTTATTCTTGTCCGATTAGATTTTTAAGAAATCATGTGCAATCAATGGGTGTGTTTGTGACATTGGATGAACATTTAGGTCATTTTTGTCCAATTAGGGTTTTTAAGCAATCTCGAGCATCCAATAGGTGGGTTTGTGTCATGGGATGAACATTTAGGTCATTTTCGTCCCTGCAAGTCTTATTGTTGTCCAATTAGGGTTTTTAACCAATCTTTGTATTCAATAGGTGTGTTTGTGTCATTGGATGAATATTTAGATCATTTTCATCCTCCCAAGTCTTATTCTAGTCTAATTAGGGTTTTTAACCAATCTTGTGTATCCAATAGGTGTGTTTGTGTCATTGGATGAATATTTAGTTCATTCTTGTCCTCCCAAGTCTTATTCTTTTCTAACTAAGGTTATTAAGTAATCTTGTTCATCCAATAGGTGTTTTTGTGTCATTGGATGAACATTTAGGTCATATCCGTACTCCCAAGTCTTATTCTTGTCCAATTAGGGTTTTTAACCAATCTTGTGAATCTAATAGTTGTATTTGTGTCATTTGATGAACATTTAGGTCATTTTCGTCTTCCCAAGTCTTATTCTTGTCTAATTAGGGTTTTTAACGAATCTTGTGCTTCTAATAGGTGTGTTTGTGTCATTGAAAGTAAATTTAGGCTATGTCCATCTTCCCTAGGGTTATTCTTGTCCAATTAGGGTTTTTAAGAAATCTTGTGCAACCAATACGTGTATTTGTGTCATATGATGAACATTTAGGTCATTTTTGTCTTCCCAAGGGTTATTCTTCTCTTGTTAAGGTTTTTAATCAATCTTGTTCATCCAATAAGTGTGTTTGTGTTAATGGATGAACATTTAGGTCATTTTCTTCCTCCCTAGACTGATTCTTGTCCAATTATGGTTTCTAACTAATCTTGTGCATCCAATAAGTTCATTTGTGTCATTAGATTAAGATTTAAGTCTACTTTGTCATCTCTAGGATTGTTATTATCCAATTAGGGTTTTTCACCAACCTTGTGCTTCCAATAGGTGTGTTTATGTCATTGGATGAACATTTAGGTCATCTTTGTCCAATTAGGGTTTTTAACCAATCTTGTGCATCCAGTAGATGTGTTTGTGTCGTTCTTTCAACATTTAGGTCATTTTTGTCCTCCCTAGACTTATTCTTGTCCAATTAGGGTTTCTAACTAATCTTGTGCATCCAATAAGTTCATTTGTGTCATTGGATAAAGATTTAGGTTATTTTCGTCGTCTCTAGGATCATTCTTATCCAATTAGGGTTTTAGACCAATCTTGTGCATCCAATAGGTGTATTTGTGTCATTGCTCGAACATTTAGTTCATTTTCATCCTATCTAGGCTTATTCTTGTCTAATTACGGTTCTTTACCAATCTTGTGCATCCAATAAGTTCATTGGCGTCATTGGATTAACATTTAGGTCATTTTCGTCTTCCCTAGGCTTAGTGTTGTCCAATTAGGGTTTTTAGCCAATCTTGTGCATCTAATAGGTGTATTTGTGTCATTGGATGAACATTTATATCATTTTCGTCCTCCCAAGTCATATTCTGGTCGAATTAGGGTTTTTAACGAATCTTACGCAATTAATAGGTGTGTTTGTGTCATTGGAAGAACATTTAGGTCATTTTCATCTTCCCTAGGCTTATTCTTGTCCAATTAGGGTTTTTAAGCAATCTTGTGCATCCAATAAGTTCATTTCTGTCGTTCGATTAACATTTAAGTCATTTTCGTGCTCCCTAGGTATATTCTTTTCCAATTAGGGTTTTTTAGCAATCTTGTGCAACTAATAAGTGTGTTTGTGTCTTTGGATGAACATTTAGGTCATTTTCGTCCTCTATATGCTTATTCTTGTCAAATTAAGGTTTTTAAGCAATCTTGTGCATCAAATAAATTCATTTCTGTTGTTGGATTAACATTTCGGTCATTTTCGTCCTCCCTAGGTTTATTCATATCCAATTAGGGTTTTTATATCATTGGATGAAGATTTAGGTAATTTTTGTCCTCCTAAGTCTTACTCTTGTCCAATTAAGGTTATTAACCAATCTTGTGCATCCAATAGGTGTGATTGTTTCATTGGATGAACATTTAGGTCATTTACGTCCTCCCGTGTCTTATTCTTATCCACTTTGGGTTATTAACCAATCTTGTGCATCCAATAGGTGTGTTTGTGTTATTGGATGAACATTTAGGTCATACTCGTCCTCCGTAGGCTTATTCTTGTCCAATTAGGGTTTTTAAGCAATCTTGTGCATCCAATAAGTTCATTTTTGTCATTGGATTAACATTTAGGACATTTTCGTCCTCCCTAGGCTTATTCTTAACCAATTAGGATTTTTAACCAATCTTGTGCATCCAATAGGTGTGTTTGTGTCATTGTATGAACATCTAGGTCATTTTCATCCTCCCTTGGCTTATACTTGTCCAATTAGAGTTTTTAAGGAATCTTGTTCATCCAATAAGTTCATTTTTGTCGTTGGCATAACATTTAGATCATTTTCGTCCACCCTAGGCTTATTCTTCTCCAATTAGGGTTTTTAAGAAATCTTGTGCATCCAATAAGTTCATTTGTGTCTTTGGATTAACATTTAGGTCTTTTTCGTCCTCCCAAGACTTATGCTTAACTAATTAGGGTTTTTAACCAATCTTGTGCATCCAATAGGTGTGTTTTTGTCATTGACTTAACATTTAGGTCATTTTCGTCCTCCCTAGGCTTATACTTGTCAAATTACGGTTTTTAACAAATCTTGTGCATCCAATAGGTGTGTTTGTGTCATTGGATGAACATTTAGGTCATTTTCGTCCCCGCAAGTCTAATTGTTGTCCAATTAGGGTTTTTAACCAATATTTGTCTTCAATAAGTGTGTTTGTGTCATTGGATGAATATTTAGGTCATTTTCATCCTCCCAAGTCTTATTCTAGTCCAATTAGGGTTCTTAAGCAATCTTTTGCATCTAATAGGTGTATTTGTGTCATTTGATGAGCATTTAGGTCATTTTCGTCTTCCCAAGTCCTATTCTTGTCGAATTAGGGTTTTTAATGAATCTTGTGCAACTAATAGGTGTGTTGGTGTCATTGGAAGTTCATTTAGGTTATTTTCGTCTTCCTTAGTTATTCTTGTCTAATTAGGGTTTTTAAGAAATCTTGTGCAACCATTAGGTGTGTTTGTGTCATTGGATGAACATTTATGTCATTTTTGTCCTCCCTAGGCATATTCTTGTCCAATTAAGGCTTTTAAGCAATCTTGTGAATCCAATAATCATTTGTGTCATTGAATTAACATTTAGGTTATTTTCGTCATCCCTAGGTTTATTCTTAACCAATTACGGCTTTTAATCAATCTTGTGCATCAAGTAGGTGTGTTTGTGTCATTGGATGAATATTTAGGTTTCATTCTCCCAAGTGTTATTCTTGTCCAATTAAGGTTTTTAATCAATCTTGTTCATCCAATAAGTGTGTTGTGTCAATGATTGAACATTTAGGTCATTTTCGTCCTCCCTAGACTGATTCTTGTCCAATTAGAGTTTCTAACTAATCTTGTGCATCCAATAACTTCATTTGTGTCATTAGATTAAGATTGAGGTCAATTTTGTCGTCTCTAGGATTATTCTTATCCAATTAGGGTTTTTAACCAATCTTGTGCATCCAATAGGTGTGTTTGTGTCATTGGATGAACATTTAGGTCATTTTTTGTCCAATTAGAGTTTTTAACAAATCTTGTGCATCCAATAGATGTGTTTGTGTCGTTCGTCCAACATTTAGATCATTTTTGTCCACCCTAGACTTATTCTTGTCCAATTAGGTTTTCAAACTAATCTTGTGCATCCAATAAGTTCATTTGTTTCATAGTATAAAGATTTAGGTTATTTTCGTCGTCTCTAGGATCATTCTTATCCAATTAGGTTTTTAAACCAATCTTGTTCATCCAATAGGTGTGTTTGTGTCATTGGTCGAACATTTAGTTCATTTTCATCCTATTTAGGCTTATTCTTGTCCAATTAGGGTTCTTAACCAATCTTGTGCATCCAATAAGTTCATTTGTGTCATTGGATTAACATTTAGGTCATTTTCTTCTTCCATAGGCTTAGTGTTGTCCAATTAGGGTTTTTAGCCAATCTTGTGCATCTAATAAGTGTATTTGTGTGATTGGAAGAACATTTACGTCATTTTCGTCCTCTCAAGTCTTATTCTGGTCGAATTAGGGTTTTAAACGAATCTAACGCATTTAATTGGTGTATTTGTTTTGAAGAACATTTAGGTCATTTTCGTCTTCCCTAGGCTTATTCTTGTCCGATTAGATTTTTAAGAAATCATGTGCAATCAATGGGTGTGTTTGTGACATTGGATGAACATTTAGGTCATTTTTGTCCAATTAGGGTTTTTAAGCAATCTTGAGCATCCAATAGGTGGGTTTGTGTCATGGGATGAACATTTAGGTCATTTTCGTCCCCGCAAGTCTTATTGTTGTCCAATTAGGGTTTTTAACCAATCTTTGTATTCAATAGGTGTGTTTGTGTCATTGGATGAATATTTAGATCATTTTCATCCTCCCAAGTCTTATTCTAGTCTAATTAGGGTTTTTAACCAATCTTGTGTATCCAATAGGTGTGTTTGTGTCATTGGATGAATATTTAGTTCATTCTTGTCCTCCCAAGTCTTATTCTTTTCTAACTAAGGTTATTAAGTAATCTTGTTCATCCAATAGGTGTTTTTGTGTCATTGGATGAACATTTAGGTCATATTCGTACTCCCAAGTCTTATTCTTGTCCAATTAGGGTTTTTAGCCAATCTTGTGAATCTAATAGTTGTATTTGTGTCATTTGATGAACATTAAGGTCATTTTCGTCTTCCCAAGTCTTATTCTTGTCTAATTAGGGTTTTTAACGAATCTTGTGCTTCTAATAGGTGTGTTTGTGTCATTGAAAGTAAATTTAGGTTATGTCCATCTTCCCTAGGGTTATTCTTGTCCAATTAGGGTTTTTAAGAAATCTTGTGCAACCAATACGTGTATTTGTGTCATATGATGAACATTTAGGTCATTTTTGTCTTCCCAAGGGTTATTCTTCTCTTGTTAAGGTTTTTAATCAATCTTGTTCATCCAATAAGTGTGTTTGTGTTAATGGATGAACATTTAGGTCATTTTCTTCCTCCCTAGACTGATTCTTGTCCAATTATGGTTTCTAACTAATCTTGTGCATCCAATAAGTTCATTTGTGTCATTAGATTAAGATTTAAGTCTACTTTGTCATCTCTAGGATTGTTATTATCCAATTAGGGTTTTTCACCAACCTTGTGCTTCCAATAGGTGTGTTTATGTCATTGGATGAACATTTAGGTCATCTTTGTCCAATTAGGGTTTTTAACCAATCTTGTGCATCCAGTAGATGTGTTTGTGTCGTTCTTTCAACATTTAGGTCATTTTTGTCCTCCCTAGACTTATTCTTGTCCAATTAGGGTTTCTAACTAATCTTGTGCATCCAATAAGTTCATTTGTGTCATTGGATAAAGATTTAGGTTATTTTCGTCGTCTCTAGGATCATTCTTATCCAATTAGGGTTTTAGACCAATCTTGTGCATCCAATAGGTGTATTTGTGTCATTGCTCGAACATTTAGTTCATTTTGATCCTATCTAGGCTTATTCTTGTCTAACTACGGTTCTTTACCAATCTTGTGCATCCAATAAGTTCATTGGCGTCATTGGATTAACATTTAGGTCATTTTCGTCTTCCCTAGGCTTAGTGTTGTCCAATTAGGGTTTTTAGCCAATCTTGTGCATCTAATAGGTGTATTTGTGTCATTGGATGAACATTTATATCATTTTCGTCCTCCCAAGTCATATTCTGGTCGAATTAGGGTTTTTAACGAATCTTACGCAATTAATAGGTGTGTTTGTGTCATTGGAAGAACATTTAGGTCATTTTCATCTTCCCTAGGCTTATTCTTGTCCAATTAGGGTTTTTAAGCAATCTTGTGCATCCAATAAGTTCATTTCTGTCGTTCGATTAACATTTAAGTCATTTTCGTGCTCCCTAGGTATATTCTTTTCCAATTAGGGTTTTTTAGCAATCTTGTGCAACTAATAAGTGTGTTTGTGTCTTTGGATGAACATTTAGGTCATTTTCGTCCTCTATATGCTTATTCTTGTCAAATTAAGGTTTTTAAGCAATCTTGTGCATCAAATAAATTCATTTCTGTTGTTGGATTAACATTTCGGTCATTTTCGTCCTCCCTAGGTTTATTCATATCCAATTAGGGTTTTTATATCATTGGATGAAGATTTAGGTAATTTTTGTCCTCCTAAGTCTTACTCTTGTCCAATTAAGGTTATTAACCAATCTTGTGCATCCAATAGGTGTGATTGTTTCATTGGATGAACATTTAGGTCATTTACGTCCTCCCGTGTCTTATTCTTATCCACTTTGGGTTATTAACCAATCTTGTGCATCCAATAGGTGTGTTTGTGTTATTGGATGAACATTTAGGTCATACTCGTCCTCCGTAGGCTTATTCTTGTCCAATTAGGGTTTTTAAGCAATCTTGTGCATCCAATAAGTTCATTTTTGTCATTGGATTAACATTTAGGACATTTTCGTCCTCCCTAGGCTTATTCTTAACCAATTAGGATTTTTAACCAATCTTGTGCATCCAATAGGTGTGTTTGTGTCATTGTATGAACATCTAGGTCATTTTCATCCTCCCTTGGCTTATACTTGTCCAATTAGAGTTTTTAAGGAATCTTGTTCATCCAATAAGTTCATTTTTGTCGTTGGCATAACATTTAGATCATTTTCGTCCACCCTAGGCTTATTCTTCTCCAATTAGGGTTTTTAAGAAATCTTGTGCATCCAATAAGTTCATTTGTGTCTTTGGATTAACATTTAGGTCTTTTTCGTCCTCCCAAGACTTATGCTTAACTAATTAGGGTTTTTAACCAATCTTGTGCATCCAATAGGTGTGTTTTTGTCATTGACTTAACATTTAGGTCATTTTCGTCCTCCCTAGGCTTATACTTGTCAAATTACGGTTTTTAACAAATCTTGTGCATCCAATAGGTGTGTTTGTGTCATTGGATGAACATTTAGGTCATTTTCGTCCCCGCAAGTCTAATTGTTGTCCAATTAGGGTTTTTAACCAATATTTGTCTTCAATAAGTGTGTTTGTGTCATTGGATGAATATTTAGGTCATTTTCATCCTCCCAAGTCTTATTCTAGTCCAATTAGGGTTCTTAAGCAATCTTTTGCATCTAATAGGTGTATTTGTGTCATTTGATGAGCATTTAGGTCATTTTCGTCTTCCCAAGTCCTATTCTTGTCGAATTAGGGTTTTTAATGAATCTTGTGCAACTAATAGGTGTGTTGGTGTCATTGGAAGTTCATTTAGGTTATTTTCGTCTTCCTTAGTTATTCTTGTCTAATTAGGGTTTTTAAGAAATCTTGTGCAACCATTAGGTGTGTTTGTGTCATTGGATGAACATTTATGTCATTTTTGTCCTCCCTAGGCATATTCTTGTCCAATTAAGGCTTTTAAGCAATCTTGTGAATCCAATAATCATTTGTGTCATTGAATTAACATTTAGGTTATTTTCGTCATCCCTAGGTTTATTCTTAACCAATTACGGCTTTTAATCAATCTTGTGCATCAAATAGGTGTGTTTGTGTCATTGGATGAATATTTAGGTTTCATTCTCCCAAGTGTTATTCTTGTCCAATTAAGGTTTTTAATCAATCTTGTTCATCCAATAAGTGTGTTGTGTCAATGATTGAACATTTAGGTCATTTTCGTCCCCCCTAGACTGATTCTTGTCCAATTAGAGTTTCTAACTAATCTTGTGCATCCAATAACTTCATTTGTGTCATTAGATTAAGATTGAGGTCAATTTTGTCGTCTCTAGGATTATTCTTATCCAATTAGGGTTTTTAACCAATCTTGTGCATCCAATAGGTGTGTTTGTGTCATTGGATGAACATTTAGGTCATTTTTTGTCCAATTAGAGTTTTTAACAAATCTTGTGCATCCAATAGATGTGTTTGTGTCGTTCGTCCAACATTTAGATCATTTTTGTCCACCCTAGACTTATTCTTGTCCAATTAGGTTTTCAAACTAATCTTGTGCATCCAATAAGTTCATTTGTTTCATAGTATAAAGATTTAGGTTATTTTCGTCGTCTCTAGGATCATTCTTATCCAATTAGGTTTTTAAACCAATCTTGTTCATCCAATAGGTGTGTTTGTGTCATTGGTCGAACATTTAGTTCATTTTCATCCTATTTAGGCTTATTCTTGTCCAATTAGGGTTCTTAACCAATCTTGTGCATCCAATAAGTTCATTTGTGTCATTGGATTAACATTTAGGTCATTTTCTTCTTCCATAGGCTTAGTGTTGTCCAATTAGGGTTTTTAGCCAATCTTGTGCATCTAATAAGTGTATTTGTGTCATTGGAAGAACATTTACGTCATTTTCGTCCTCTCAAGTCTTATTCTGGTCGAATTAGGGTTTTAAACGAATCTAACGCATTTAATTGGTGTATTTGTTTTGAAGAACATTTAGGTCATTTTCGTCTTCCCTAGGCTTATTCTTGTCCGATTAGATTTTTAAGAAATCATGTGCAATCAATGGGTGTGTTTGTGACATTGGATGAACATTTAGGTCATTTTTGTCCAATTAGGGTTTTTAAGCAATCTTGAGCATCCAATAGGTGGGTTTGTGTCATGGGATGAACATTTAGGTCATTTTCGTCCCCGCAAGTCTTATTGTTGTCCAATTAGGGTTTTTAACCAATCTTTGTATTCAATAGGTGTGTTTGTGTCATTGGATGAATATTTAGATCATTTTCATCCTCCCAAGTCTTATTCTAGTCTAATTAGGGTTTTTAACCAATCTTGTGTATCCAATAGGTGTGTTTGTGTCATTGGATGAATATTTAGTTCATTCTTGTCCTCCCAAGTCTTATTCTTTTCTAACTAAGGTTATTAAGTAATCTTGTTCATCAAATAGGTGTTTTTGTGTCATTGGATGAACATTTAGGTCATATTCGTACTCCCAAGTCTTATTCTTGTCCAATTAGGGTTTTTAGCCAATCTTGTGAATCTAATAGTTGTATTTGTGTCATTTGATGAACATTAAGGTCATTTTCGTCTTCCCAAGTCTTATTCTTGTCTAATTAGGGTTTTTAACGAATCTTGTGCTTCTAATAGGTGTGTTTGTGTCATTGAAAGTAAATTTAGGTTATGTCCATCTTCCCTAGGGTTATTCTTGTCCAATTAGGGTTTTTAAGAAATCTTGTGCAACCAATACGTGTATTTGTGTCATATGATGAACATTTAGGTCATTTTTGTCTTCCCAAGGGTTATTCTTCTCTTGTTAAGGTTTTTAATCAATCTTGTTCATCCAATAAGTGTGTTTGTGTTAATGGATGAACATTTAGGTCATTTTCTTCCTCCCTAGACTGATTCTTGTCCAATTATGGTTTCTAACTAATCTTGTGCATCCAATAAGTTCATTTGTGTCATTAGATTAAGATTTAAGTCTACTTTGTCATCTCTAGGATTGTTATTATCCAATTAGGGTTTTTCACCAACCTTGTGCTTCCAATAGGTGTGTTTATGTCATTGGATGAACATTTAGGTCATCTTTGTCCAATTAGGGTTTTTAACCAATCTTGTGCATCCAGTAGATGTGTTTGTGTCGTTCTTTCAACATTTAGGTCATTTTTGTCCTCCCTAGACTTATTCTTGTCCAATTAGGGTTTCTAACTAATCTTGTGCATCCAATAAGTTCATTTGTGTCATTGGATAAAGATTTAGGTTATTTTCGTCGTCTCTAGGATCATTCTTATCCAATTAGGGTTTTAGACCAATCTTGTGCATCCAATAGGTGTATTTGTGTCATTGCTCGAACATTTAGTTCATTTT
>JBBPBT010000487.1:12266-25365 GCA_037974875.1 Cicer bijugum
ATAAATAAATTTAGACTACGCTACAATGTAATTCAACATTAACATTTTTTTTAAATAAAAAATATTAAATAGTCAATTATATTTTAAAAATTTTACATCTTATTTTTGGTTTTGTATTTTACATTTTATTTCATCAAACAAATATAAGTACCATTATATGTTGAAAAATAAATTAACAATCAAACTACAATGAGTCAAACAATTATTCTATATAATAAGTTTTCACACGAATTTTATAAAATATTTTAAAAATTAAATTAGACGATTTTGATAAACATAATTTTCCCTCATCTTAATTTTCCTTATCATATTCTATTATTACAAATTAATAAAGTAATATTATAAAATAATACTTATAAAACTTATAAATTTTCGCGCAATGCGCGTGCCATAATCTAGTAAATGATTAATTCTAAAGAAGACTAAATTTTTGAAAATAAATCTAGAGACTTTCGGGTTGAAATCGATGCAATTTATTGGCATTGAATTTGAGTCCATACAGCATTGCTTATTTTTCAATAAATTTTCATGGAATGGATATTCTTGTCCTAAAATTTACACTAATTTTATCACATGAAAATTTTGTGCCTCATGTCTCATCATAATTATTAAACGTCTGAGACCTTACCCAAAATATATTTTGGACAGTATTATTTTTATAGAATGAGATATAAGCCCAATAGATCGATTCCTCCCAATGCAGCTTTAGTGATTAAAATTGATCACAAAGGTCCTTATTTCCATGGGAGAAAGTTCTACAATTAGCTTTTCTGGATCAACTGGTCCTCCTCTTGACACCTCAGGTTCTCGAGACGACCCTTTAACTTGCCACACTAATCTCTTCTTCTCCATTTCTGCTCTTTCTTGGTTAGCTGATAAGCTCACCTCAGTTATTTTGTTTATATGAACACAAATGAAATTATACATGAAACTCCTTAGACAAATGAAAAGCTCCATATAGATAAAAAAAAAAAATCAGCTATAAAAGTATTATCAGTTGTCGTGTTGTTCTACCTGTTTATCGCGGAACACCTTTTTAAGTTCTATACTTGACTTAATTGATAGATGTATGTCCTCACCAATCTTGCATTGTCAAGAAAACAAAATTCAGTGTGAAAAAACAAAGGCTAAAAAATAATAGAAACAAGGAAGAGAGAATGAGAAGGATAAATAACTTAATCTAAAAGTTCTATATGTAACTTGTTAAAGCCAGATTGCTTCATTGAATATATATTTCAAACCAAACAAGAACAATACCTCTCTTAATTCGGAATGAGTTAGAAATTGAACAGAAAATGGTAACAATGTAACATAAACAAGTACATCAAACCTAAAGAGAATATACCTCATATAAGTGCGCCAACCGAAGGAGAACATTTCCATCACCAAGATCCTGCAGAAAACAATCATAAGGCTTAACATAAAATCATGTAAATCTTCACAGTCTACATGCTTTACGTTCTTTTGAGTAATTCTACGACAATCAGCCCCACCTGGAGTGTTATTACGGCAACATTTTCTGGTAAACTGTACGAGGAATCTATTCCCGAGAACGTTGTGACATGAGAATCTCCCCAGTTACCTTCACTCTATAAGACAAAAATAAACAGAAGTTATTTTAACTATATATTAAGCTGGCATGAAAAGGCAGACACTTCTAAACAACCATTCCTCAACCACCTCTGTGAAGGCTAAAAGAAGCGGCGAGTATATCTCTTGACCAAATGTTCGACGCCATCTAGCACCCTCTCCTATAGGATCGATTCTGAAATAGTACTTCCCTATAACCTGCAAAATTTATTGTGTATATATGATGAAAAAACCAGATGTGAAAACTATGATCCTTGCTACACAATAACTCAGGCTAGTTAGATTTTCTTACTGTTAATCCTGTGCACTTATCAGAGACGCAAACTGTTTCATTTAGTGCCTCTGCAACACCTCTGGAATCATCATTAAGTAACCTCCTACATAAAACAATCAAAAAGGGAATAAGTTACTAACTCTATACCATATTAAACGCTGTGTACATCTTTTAAGAAAATCATCGAGTAAACTAATTTTTATGAGGAATGAACTTTACTGAATAAAGTACCCTTAATAATAAATTAGTTAAGGGGCTACTTGTTAGGTAAATTCAAATACAAACAATAAATAAATAAATAAGAATGTTAGGGTAAAAAGGTAATTATTGCTTTATTGGTGTTCTAAAATGACAAATAATATGACAAATATTTGAAACATGACATTTAATATGAGACAGATGGAGTATTTGATTGGTAGAAATATGGAATGATACATAATGAACCATAGGTGCATAACAAACCTATGAACCATTAGCTCCACTTGGCCATCTAGGATGCTCGAACCGCCCACAGACCTATCTACCAATACTGAAAACTCTTTGCTTTTATCTTTCAGGTAAATCCCATGGTTGATCTGAAGCATGAAAATAAACTTCATTAATTGACAACTCCAAAGACTATATCTTCATGTGGATAAATATAGGATTTTGTAATAGACATAGTTCAACATAACATACAGGGTAATAATTTCCAGCAACAGGTTGATTTACTTCCAAGTTCCAGTCTTTTCTATAGTCTCGAACCTGTTAAGGTATGCATTCTCATAACAATTAACAACTTGAAACATTTGGCATTGACATTGGAAAACTCTAACTAAAAAATATTGCTAAACATGTTTGACGTACCCGTTCAATGAAATCGCGTCCATTAGAATCAGTGTAGAAGGTTTTGCTGCTTGTTAGATTTGTTTTAATCTCAGTTGCAATTTCTTTGCCATCTCCATCGTCAATAGGTATAGGTCCAACCTAATGTCAACAAACATTTTATTAGTATTAGCTCATAGACAATAAAGTATCGACTATCGAGTACTTGCATTGGAAAAACAGGAAGAAAATAAAACAAAACGACTTACAATAAATTCAACTTCAGCATGTTCTTTTCCTTTGACCAGTCTGGTAGTCTGTTAAATTGAACAAATAGTCAAATATTGATATAACTATGGAACTTTCAACAATGAATAAACCTACCATAATTCATGATATTTTCCTGCCTAGTGTACTTGTACTATTACACTATATACTAATAACCATAGATGTTCGAAAAATCTAGAAAGTTGTATCGGTTTAACAATTATATTGTGATCATGTAAATGAATTTGACATAAACAATCAATCATATTTACACTATGACAAGATAAGATGGTGAAACATGATGGAACGGTCGCGTAAAACTCCTTACACTATGTATAATTATTAAACTCAAGTTGTAAAGTGTGTGGACAAAGCTAGGTTCCATAAATACTAGGTTCAGAAGTTAACATACTTGCACCTTCAAAAATTATTTAATAGGTTATGTAAGTACATATTTTATAATTATGTATGTATCGGAGCCCATAATATATTTTAACCAAAAAAAGTAGTTAAAAACTATTGCTGAATACTACCTGGTATATCCATGAATTGATCTTTTGATGCACTTCATGCACAATCGATCCCCGCAAAACCGTGAGAGACTGAACTTAAAAGAAAAATGAAAAGTTATTAATATCTTGTTACCAGTTACCACTGAATATTGGTAATTGAACACAACTGGTTCACATATGATTTCACCTTTCCGTTGGGTTTGATGGGATATGATGAACCATGTCAGCTATTACCAAAACTCTTAATTTAGTCAATTTTAATAGATATTATAGTAATGCATATGTGGACAAATTAAAGAAAAAAAATTATAATATCAATATACATATGGTTTTTATTGTACGTAGAACTTATCTGATAAGATATTGTTAATTGTGTGGAGAATTCATATTTTAATTTTTGCTATAAGAGATATATATATATATTCAGTGTCTAGGATTTAGAGTTTAGGGTTTAGAGTTTAAAAAAAAAAAAAAAAAAAACTAACTTCTAATGCAAGGTCGTCCCCTAAGTTTGGGACCTCCAACTAGGTCTAATTTTTTTTTTCTCTAGACCAATGACTTCCTACTCACTCTTAAAAAGTAAAGCAATTAAGGCCAACGATTTTTTACTGATGCTAAAAAATAAAGCAATTATGTAATATTATTTGGGAGTGAGGGTACTTTGGTGTAAAAGAAAAAGATATATAAAAAATAAAAATAAAAACTGAAATATTCATCATAGTTGGGGCAGCAACCCCAATTACCTTGTCCTAAATATACATGGAAGTGGGGCCAGCTTATACTGTTTTTTATTTTCTTCATCTAATTTCTTTGTACGAATGACAACACATATGTTATCATTTGGGTCATCATACCCATTTTCTAAATATATAAATAAAATTACAACAAAACAAAAGATAAATTGCTCTTAATTTTTTCAAGTGGAATAATAATACTCCTTAAGTAAGACATATATAAAGTTAACAATAAATTTCATGAACAATGTTAATTGTTTTCTAAATTTTATTTTATTTTTATTCAAATAAATTTGTGTTTAGTCTTGTATTTAATTTTCTTTTTTTGTTTTATTTCTATTAATATCAATAAATCAATAAAATATTTTCATAATTTAATATATTAAAGATCTTTGAATTCTTTTCTTTATAGTATTAAAATAATATAATATTTTATAATTTAATAATTTATTTTAGTTCAAATCTGAAAAAATATCTCAATACTTAAATACTAAGATAGTGCGAGTACAAAATTAAAATTAATACCAATACAAATATGCATATACTAGTATTTTGTTACAAATATGCATATATACTTGTATTTTGTAAACTGTGGATACCATGAACACCCTAGACATGAGTCTCATGCCCTAAAAACTATAATTTATGGGATACTAATATTAGGGGTTGGCATGGTTCATACACCAAATAGGAGCAAATATATGCAGCTCCATTCCGTAAGACAACTAGTTTTTAAAATTTGAATTTGTTGAAGTGTGTAAACAAGAAATACAATAGTATGAAATTCTAAGAGAGAGCAATACATTGTTTAAGAACATGCTCAAAGATCCGTAATCTTAGTTGTCTTCTCTCTTTTTATAGTCGAATCTTCTTTAAGAAATGGACTTTCTTGATCTAGGCATATTTACTCCACCTCAAGACCTTGTGGGGCCTCAGTGGTTTTTAAGGCTGACTAGGTGCACAGACGTACCATGTGGTCTGGATGACTGAATGCACGGACGTCACTCTATCACTCGTACAAATATGAATTGTTTACGTTGAGTATCACATTTTTCTATGTATTAGAATGCATCCACATGAATTGTAATAGACTCAATCTGGACATTCTTATCTTGAATCATTATTGATTCTCTCTGTTTTATACTTCATCTAATATAGAATTGATTTATGTCTAAAATTAATTTTGGAGTAAATTGATTTTAAACATAAATCATAATGTCTTACTACTGAATTCCTTTATTGAATTATTACCGAATTTTCTTTATTATTCTTGCCCTAATGTCTTAGTGACAGAACCTTTAATTCCAAAGTAACCCCTAATTCCTTAGTAGATTTAAGATTAGAATTAAGCATTACCGTATAGAAATTCTCTTGTAAATTATTGCTTTGCAACTAATTTAATTGGTTTCATGACCTACATCTATCCCTAGACTACAAATTCATGAATTTCTCATCTCAAGCATTCGTAAAGTCCACTTGCGTTTCAAAATATAAATCGTAGAACATTTTAATGTTGATCAAGCAATAAAAAGAATTAAGCACAGAAATAAGAAAAACAATTCAATAAACTCATTTATATAACTAGAAATCAAATCAGAAAAATAAGGGTTTCATCTAGTTACACTCATCCCTAAAAAATAGGGTTTAGTTATTCATGGCAGAGATACAAAAGATAGGGATTAGAGAAGAGTTACAAGAAGGATTCATGAATGATTCTTGATAAAACTGCTCCAATGGCGTTAGAAACGGCTGTCTTTGAGTTTCAGTGTTAGGGCACAAGTCTCCCAACTTCCCTAGAGTCAAAAAGATCCCTAAACAGTAAAAATTTGCGTTTTTATGAATACTGATGCGCGTCGCGCGCCCCAAACGCGGTCTTTCCGCTCCGGGCGCGTATTGACAGTACCGAATGGCAGGAAATGCGCCTCAGGCGCGCACGGCGCGCTCCAGGCGCACAACATCTGTTGTCTGGCGTATTTTGCATTTTTTATCATCTTTCGAGTTTGAATTTGGTCCCGGTGTCTTCATGATAGTTGTAGCTATGGATCTTAGCGTTCATTAGCACTTGGATTGACTCCAATTGGACATCTGGAACTCCAGATATGGCTGAAATACTCCACATAAGTCATGTTAATTTTTCACCAAAATTCAGCACTGCGTTAAAACAAAGTAATAACGCAAAACTACGAAAAATCTCTACTTAATTAAGCAAATAAGAACAAAAACATTTCATTAAATCAAATAACTAAAATCAACAAAATATATCAGATAACTCATTAAATTAACTAATGATTAAAGATAAATAAGACTAAAATCAATAAAAATTATGCATATGATGAAGAGTCATCAAATTTGACCAAAATCTTTAGGGTGTTGAATTTTAAAATTTTAATTAATAAATTAAATATAATTTTTTATTATATATACGAAATTTAAGTTGTAATTTTGTAATTTAACCACACCGAAAAATAGCAAATATATACAATAATAGAGTGGTGGGAAATCTGATTGAGAAATTGCACAAATTTAGGAGTGATGGATATATAAGTGTTACATATCAATTGATTAATTTTTTTTGAGCTTATAAAAACTTATGACAAAATTGGAACCAATCTAATATTGATTTAGTTTATTTTTGACAGTATAATACAATACATTCTTATACTATTAAATATTTAAGATAACACTTTTAAATCACTAAATTTTTATACTATTAAAAAATACTTTAATACAACATATTTTTTTAAGATAACACTACAAATATAATATAAATTAAAATAAAATGATTTTGTTTAAATATTTATCATCTATTTTAAATTAAATGAAATCATATTCAAATCAATAGAGATTGAGTTTATTTTATTTGATTGAATTTGAATTCATAACATAAAAAATTGAAATTAATTTAATTGATTTTAATTATATTTTTATATTTATTGAATTATTAATTTGATTTTTATATCTTTAGACACAAGAATTATGACCTCTAAGCTATCAATCATTACATTGCATCGAGTAGTTGGAACCGCTCTAATGTGTTGGAATAAGGGACTGTGATGAACACAGTCTCTGCGCAGCAAAGAAACCAGAAAAAATAGAGGAGAAGGATTGGGAAAAATTCTGTTATTCTTCATGCTACAAGGTTTTTGGTTTTATATGAGTTACAACAATTTTAACAGAAAATTATCTAACTAACTTGTAACTACTTCCAATTAACTTGTCTCATAATAGTTTTGAATTAACTTCTTAACACTTCCCCTTAATTCATAGCTGTTGAACACTTATAACTCCAAGCCTCTTTCTCAAAAACTCAAATCGGTCAAGTTTTAAAGCCTTTGTAAAACCATCTGCTAATTGCACTTCAGTTGGGCAATATTGTGCTTCAATCATCCCATTGTTCACCTGCTACCTAATGAAATGGAATCTTGTATCAATATGTTTGCTTCTGCCATGTGAGATTGGGTTCTTTGCAAGACTAATGGCTGACTTGTTATCGATTCTGAGTATCAAAGGCTTCATTTCTTTCACCTTTGCTTCCATTTGGGAACAGCAGGCCAAATTCCTTTGTGTCTTTTATGTACCTAAGTATCTTTTTAGTAGCTATTAAGTGAGTCTTCCTTGGATCATGCATGAATCTGCTAATCACACATACTGAGTAGCAGATGTCAGGCCGGCTGTTGCATAGATACCTCAGTGAGCCAACCATTTGTCTGAACCGTGTTGGATCAATTCTTTCTTCCTCACTGTACTCATTTTGTATTGGTTTCTGATGGATTTGAAATTGAATTGCAGCTATTCATTTCAAATTTCTCAAGCAGCTCACCTATATACTTTTGCTGGTGCATAACCATTCCTGTCTTTATCTTCATAAATTCCATGCCTAAGAAGAAAGAAAGTTCACCTAGATCAGTCATTTCAAACTCAGATTTCAGCCTGTTTTTCACCTTTTCAATCTCTACTGTTTTGCTTCCAGTGATGAGCAAATCATCTACATACAGACAGATTATCATGGTTTCTTCTTCACTTGAATTTTGCACATATACTCCAAACTCTACTGAGCACTTTTTGAAGCCTATCTGGAGCAGAAATTGATCAATCCTCTTGTTCCAGGCTCTAGGAGCCTGCTTCAAGCCCTACAAAGCCTTATGGAGTCTATATACCATATTTTCTTTGCCTTGTATTTCAAAACCAGGAGCTTGTGACACAAATACAACCTCTTCAAGTGGACCATTTAAAAAGGCTGATTTTACATCTAAGTGGTAGAGTGACCACCTTCTCTTGCAAGCTAGAGCTACTACTAGTCTTACATTTTCAAGCCTTGCAACTGGAGCAAACACTTCATTGTAATCAATACCATGTTTTTGTAAGAAGCCTCTGGCCACCAACCTGGCCTTGTGCTTTGAAATTTTTCCATTAGGATTTAGTTTCAGTTTGAAGACCCACTTCACATCAATCTTCCTTTTCTGATCTGGCAGATTTACTAGCTCCCAGGTGTGATTTTTTTCAATTGATTGGAGTTCTTCCATCATAGCTTTCTTCCATACCTCTATCTTCAGTGCCTCTTTATAATTGAGAGGTTCAACATCTGCTAATAATGCAAAATGAATGATATCATCTTCATCATTTACTGCATTATCAGTAATCAATTCACAATCATTAAGCCTGCTTGGAGCTCGTCTGATTCTTTGAGGTCTCACAATTGCTTCCACTTCTTCTGGTTCATTTGCATCATTATTGATTACTTCTGCATTATCTGATTCATCACTTGAGTCAGGATAGATGCAGCTTTGCTGATTTTCTCTGCTATATGCTGGTTCCTCTTCCCATTTCCATTTCTCAGCCTCATTCACAATCACATCCCTATTAACATGTACCTTTTGAGTTATAGGATTATACAACTTATAGGCGCCTGTAGAATGATAGCCTATAAGTATCATAATTTCACTCTTATCCTCCAGCTTGCTTCTTCTCACATCTGGTACATGTTTATAGCATAAGGAGCCAAAAACTTTGAAATGCTTCACACTAGGCTTCCTTCCACACCATGCTTCCTCTGGTACCTTAGAATTTAGCTTCTTTGTAGGACATTTATTCAGTATGTATGCAGCTGTAGTGACTGCTTCTCCCCAGAACTTGTGTGGTAAGTTCTTTTGCTTGATCATACTTCTTGCCATATTTAGTAGGGTCCTGTTCCTTCTCTCAGCAAGTCCATTATGCTGAGGTGTATATGGAGCTGTCACTTCATGCGCAGTGCCTTGCTTGACACAAAAATCTTCAAATTCTTTTGAGGTATACTCTCCTCCACCATCAGTTCTCAAGATCTTAATGGATTTGTCACTTTCTTTTTCTATTAAGACTTTGAATTTCTTGAAAACATCTAAAGCCTCACTCTTAACTTTGATTGTATACAACCATATCATTCTTGTACATTCATCCGCAAATGTGATAAAGTATTTGCTTCCCCCCAATGAAGATACTTCAAAAGGACCACATATATCAGAGTAAATTACTTGCAGTGTTGCACTAGCTCTTTTAGATGCTTCAGAGCCAAATGAGCATCTACTTTGTTTACTTTTCACACATACTTCACAAATGGCTTTTCTGCAATTCAGTTTTGGCAGACCATACACCTGTCCTTTGGCATTCAAATCACTAAGACTTCTAAAATTTAAGTGACCATACCTCTTGTGCCATATGTCTTCAACAACTTCACTCCCTGCTGCAAATAGACACATCATTCTTTCACTTGAGATGTTGCATCTGTATGTTCTATTCTTTGACATGTTTGATTTGAGCACCAAGTTCTTCTTTTCATCAAACAGCTTCAAGGCATCACCATTCATAGTTACTGAGAATCCCTTCTCCACCAGTTGGCCAATGCTCATGAGATTACACTTCATCTCAGGAACATACATTACATCTTCAATAATGATTCTTTTGCCACCATTGCTTCTGATCACTATGTTTCCACTGCCTTCAGCCACAAGGTTTCTACTGTCAGCCAGCTTGATGCTTGTTTTCTTGCTAGTATCAAAGCTTGTCAACCACTCTCTATGGGATGTCATGTGGTTTGAGCAGCCAGAGTCAAGGAACCACTCTTCATTCTTAATTTTCTCATCACTTGTAGTAGCCATCATTAGCACTGTGCTGGAATCATCTTCATGAGCCAAATTTGCTTCTTCATTAATCTTTTGATCTTTCTTGAACCAACACTCATCAGCAAAGTGCCCATGCTTCTCACAGTTGAAGCATTGTACCTTACTTTTGTCAAATTTCCTCCTCTTGTTCTGACTTCTGCCAAAACCTCTTCTTGAAGATTCAGTTTTTTCTTCAATCTTATTCTTTCCACTGTTGGACCAATTTGCTTTGCTTTTTCCCCTCTTCTTGAAATCTTTCTGATTTCCCTCCTTCTTGGAAGTTAGAACTTGAAATGCTTGTTGTACTGATCTTTCAGAACTTCTATCAAACACCAGCAGCTCATGTGCTTCCAGTGAATTTTACAGATCTTCAATTTTCATAGTTTTCACATCCTTTGCTTCTTGAATAGCTACAACTATGAAATCAGACTTTGGATTTAAAGATCTCATCACCTTTTCTACTACCATCTGATCTGTAATGTTCTCCCCACAATTTCTCATATGGTTGACAATGGCTGTTAATTTTGAGAAGTAATCACTTACTTTTTGATCTTCTTCCATCTGCATCATCTCATATTTTCTTCTATAGGATTGTAGCTTCACTTGCTTCACCTTTTCTCCACTAGTGTGATAGTTTTCTAAGATGTCCCATGCTTCTTTGGATCTTGTTGCGTTAGAAATCTTCTCAAAATGCTGACTGTCAACATTCTGTTGAATGTAGAACAAAGCTTTGCAATCTTTTTTCTTGGCCTCCTTGAACGCAGTCCTCTGTGCATCAGTTGGATTCCCCACCAAATCTTCATAGCCATCATGCACAATTTCACTTACTTCTTGTGCTCCAAATAAAGATTTCATCAATGCACTCCATCGAACCCAGTTCTTGCCATCAAGAACCATAATATTTGATCCAAAACCATTGCTATTCATCTTGCCTATCCAGAATTTTATCACTCAGTGTTTCCCTTTATTGTTCCCCTCACTTTTCACTCGTGTTTCCCTTAGATTGAACCAAGCTCAGATGCCAATTGTTGGAATAAGGGACTGTGATGAACACAGTCTCTGCGCAGCAAAGAAACCAGAAAAAATAGAGGAGAAGGATTGGGAAAAATTCTGTTATTCTTCATGCTACAAGGCTTTTGGTTTTATATGAGTTACAACAATTTTAACAGAAAATTATCTAACTAACTTGTAACTACTTCCAATTAACTTGTCTCATAATAACAGCTTTGAATTAACTTCTTAACATAATGGAGCATTATTAACTCTTGATACCCCTTTTGAACTCATAGGAGTCGACATAGATGAACTTATGTTATTTGCATCACTAGAACTAGTGTTTGCAGAAGTAGTCATAGTTTTGGCACACATTATTTTACATTTATTGGAAGTGCATTCTAAATTTCCACTTTTATTTTTTCTCAAACGTATAAAAATCACATTGTTGAAAGATATATCAAACAAAATATATTTAAATAATTTCCACTGAGCGAGTCAATCAGAACATCTACAAATGGATGTGAGTTTTTTACAAGTTAAAAAATTGGATGCAATACTGTGTCTAACATTTCAAGGATAGAGCAAATTCGTTGACCAAATTTCACAAGATTTTCATTAGTTAATTTTCCAATCAAATTGAATGTGGAAAACATAAAATGCAATGGATTCTAGAATGAATGGTTTAATATTTTTAAAAAATAATTATAATGTAGTAAAACATATGCTAAAAGAGATTTTTAAAGTAAAATAACGAAGTAAAGAAAACGATTTAAGATCATATGCAATGGATTGTGAAAGAATGGATTCGTGAACTTGGCAGAATTTCAAGATCACACGACTTACAATGCACGTTTTGAGAGAATCAAGTTATTTTTCATAACCACAATTTGTGCAAGGTTTTAAAATTAAAAGGTTTTACAAAAACATAAGTACATGTAATGTAATAGAGATGAATTGAAGAGAAATGCAATAAAACCAAGAAGTAAAGTGTTCAAAAGTTAATAAATAAAGTAATTGCAATTAAAGTGCAGAATCATAAACAAATAAAAACAAAATTGCAAAAAAGAAAGTTGTACACTTTGAAATTTATAGAGAATTATCACACGTTATAATTAGATTTGAATTTCTTAAATTGATCAAACAACTTTTAAAATAGAATTCTCGATGTCTATTTTAGAACAATAAGTTAATGACTAACGACGCCAACATGACCCAAATCACCTGACTAATAATTGATATTATTTGACACAACTATGAGTATTTGAAAAGTTATAGACTTCAATGTATGATTATGAATTGCAGATCTTGACATTATTGACGTGTTTTGTCTTGCCAATAAAAATCTTTTCTAAGATTTTACTAAGTCCACAAGTTTTTACTTCTTATTTCCCTTTTGACTTAGCTTGTTTCTACATTATTAAATTTGTCATGCAACACCAAATAATTCTTGAAAATAAAATAATATTTCATGCTATTTAGATGTTAACGAGTATTGTTGGACACTTACCTTGATTAACATATTAATTTATAAACTTAATATTGAACCTATAGGTCACACATAAATGAGTATTCTACTTTTTTCGAAGAATTATTTATGATTTGAAAAATTAAATTAGAAAATTTAATAAATCAAAATATAAATTTTTTGTTGTATTTTTACTAGCACTAAGAATACAAATAATCTATTTATACAATATAATATTATCACTCAATAGGATTTGTTCATCAAGATTAACTTTTTAAAATAATACTACATTCATCTTCATAGCATAAAACTCTGTTTACTAA
>JBBPBT010000487.1:25409-116379 GCA_037974875.1 Cicer bijugum
AATAAATGATAATAATATTGACATTTTAAAATATAAATGATCAAATTATTATTAAAAATTAAATAAAAAACTAAATCAAAAAGAAAAAAAAGAAAAAAAATGAAATATTATATAAAATTAAATGAAAGAACTGCAAAAATAATTATACTTAATATTGAATTTGTTGTCAATTTAAATTGTTTTATTAATTCACTCTTGAAGAGAAAAAATTAAGTTATCATTTTATTGCAATATTTATTACTCATAGTAGAAAAAAATAAGTTAGTTAAGAAATAAGATTCTTGAGCAATGACACTATAGCTATGTAAGATAAAGCTCTCACCACGTCAAAGAGAGATCTTTGAAGTCGTTTAAAATTGAAATCTTTCCATAATGTCAAATACTTCCATGTGAGGTTTTTGATAGTTTACTCAATGTTTTTGTACTTTTGTTTTTGTTGTTGCTTTCTTCCATGGTAAGGTTCAATGACTTTTCAAGATATATTTCCTGAGCAGCATCGTCAAGTGGTAAGAGACCTCATCGAATGTACTCACACCAAACACATTTTCAAAGGTCAATCACTTCACGCTCGCATTCTCAAAAACGGTTCCCTCTATTCCATTTACCTCGCCAACACTCTCCTCAACTTCTACGCTAAATCAGGTCACTTATTACACGCTTACAACCTTTTTGATTCTATCAACGACAATCATAAAGACGTCGTTTCATGGAACTCACTCATCAACGCTTTCTCCCAACAGAATCATTCTCCTTCCTTCGCTATAAACCTCTTTCGTCGTATGATGCGTGTCAATAACACTATTCCAAATGCTCACACACTTGCTGGTGTTTTTTCCGCCGCTTCGAATCTCTCCGATGTATCTGCGGGCCGACAAGCTCATTCTGTTGCTGTTAAAACCGCCTGCACTGGTGATGTTTATGTTGGGAGTTCTCTTCTCAACATGTACTGTAAAACTGGTTTTGTTTTGGATGCGCGTAAACTGTTTGATAGAATGCCTGACAGAAACACGGTTTCTTGGGCCACAATGATTTCTGGATATGCTACTTCTGACCTTGCTGGTGAGGCGATTGAGGTTTTTGGACTCATGCGCTGTGAGGAAGAGATTGAGAATGAGTTTGCTCTAACTAGTGTTCTTAGTGCGTTGACGAGTAATGAGTTTGTGGATATTGGTAGACAGGTTCATTCACTTGCCATTAAAAACGGGTTGATTTCTATTGTCTCTGTTGCAAATGCTCTTGTGACTATGTATGCTAAATGTGGGTGCCTTGATGATGCTGTTCAGACTTTTGAATTTTCGGGGGATAAGAATTCGATCACTTGGTCGGCTATGATTACTGGTTATGCACAGAGTGGGGACTCTGATAAAGCATTGAAGCTTTTTTATAAAATGCATTCTTCTGGTGTATTGCCTTCTGAGTTTACTCTTGTTGGGGTGGTCAATGCTTGCAGCGACCTTTGTGCTGTTGTAGAAGGGAGACAGATGCATGGTTTTTCCTTCAAGTTGGGGTTTGGATTGCAGTTGTATGTTTTGTCAGCGTTGGTGGATATGTATGCAAAATGTGGTAGTTTAGCGGATGCTTGTAAGGGTTTTGAGTGTGTACAACAACCTGATGTTGTTCTTTGGACTTCTATCATAACGGGGTATGTACAAAATGGGGATTATGAAGGTGCTCTCAACTTGTATGGGAAAATGCAGATGGAGAGAGTTATCCCCAATGAACTTACCATGGCAAGTGTCCTAAGAGCTTGTTCCAGCTTGGCTGCTTTAGATCAGGGGAAGCAAATGCATGCCCTGATCATTAAGTATGGTTTCAAGTTAGAAGTTCCTATTGGTAGTGCTCTTTCTGCCATGTATGCAAAGTGTGGAAGTTTGGATGATGGTTGCCTTATTTTTTGGAGGATGTCTTCCAGAGATGTCATTTCATGGAATGCAATGATATCTGGACTTTCTCAAAATGGTCACGGTAATAAAGCCTTGGAGTTGTTTGAGGAGATGTTATTGGAGGGAATAAAGCCTGATCAAGTCACCTTTGTGAATCTTCTCTCTGCTTGTAGTCATATGGGACTTGTGGACAGAGGCTGGGATTATTTCAAGATGATGTTTGATGAGTTTAACATTGCTCCGACGGTAGAGCATTACGCCTGCATGGTTGACATCTTGAGTCGTGCAGGTAAGCTCAATGAAGCTAAAGAGTTCATTGAATCTGCAACGGTTGA
The DNA here is from genome assembly GCA_037974875.1 of Cicer bijugum. Lineage (NCBI taxonomy): Eukaryota > Viridiplantae > Streptophyta > Magnoliopsida > Fabales > Fabaceae > Cicer > Cicer bijugum. The sequence continues at coordinate 27,628 of JBBPBT010000487.1, forward strand.
TCACAGTCTGTGTTTGTGGCGCATATTATTAGGAGCTTGTAAGAACCATCGTAACTATGAACTCGGAGCTTATGCTGGAGAGAAACTAATGGAGCTAGGGTCACCAGAATCATCTGCTTATGTATTGTTATCGAGTATATATACAGCCTTAGGGAAGTGGGAAGACGTAGAGCGTGTCAGGAGGATGATGAAATCCAGAGGGGTGAATAAAGAACCTGGCTGTAGCTGGATTGAGTTAAAGAATTTTGTTCATGTGTTCGTTGTTGGAGACAATATGCACCCGCAAATTGATGAAATACGGTCGGAGTTAAGATTGTTAACCAAATTGATGAAAGATGAAGGATATCAACCTCTTTCAGATTCATTGCCTGAAACTAGCAGAGATGATTTTACAGATATTATTTGATAGGTGTTCCCATTCTTTACCTATATAATATTTTCCGATCAATCCATAGAATGGTTTTATTTTGTTGTATGGATTGGAAAATTGGTGAGGTTTAATCACTGCCATTATAAAATAGCATAACATTAACTTTTGTTGAGATAGTTATAAAGTGCACCTTGACCAGCATCATCATATCTCTAAACTTATTTAAAAAATTCAGCATTAAAAATCTTAAAATACTTTCTCAATTTTGAGGTTGCTAGATCTAAATTTGGCATATCTCTTTGCCTAAAGAAATGTTCCCTTAACTTTTTGAATGATGCAGGATTACTAGCTGCAAATTCGTGTTCTAGTCTCATGGATAATGCAATTAAATTACATCAACAATCTGTAACTGTTTTACATGATCCTTCTATTTTTAGTAGGATAATTGACAAACTTTTTTATCTTACTCACACTAGGCCTGACACTGCCTATTTTGTTTGCAAATTGAGCCAATTCGCGGAATCTCCCACGGATCTCTACGTTCAAGTTGCCACTAGGATACTGCGCTATATCAAAAACATCCCAAGCACAGGTCTTATGTCCAAATCCTCCTCCTCACTTTGCTTGAAACGATTTTGTGATTCATATTTGGGTGCTTGTACTTGGGTTCCTCTCTTATCTCTTCAAAAAGCAAGAAGCAACTTACAATTTCTCTTTTATCATCTGAGGTGGAGTATCATGCTTTAACTTTAGCAACCTGTGACTCACAATGGTTAATTTATCTTCATCACGACTTCCACATTTCTCATTCCAACAAGACAACTCTTATTGTGACAATAGATTGGACTTACACATCGTTGCCAATCATTTATTCCACGAACGCACAAAGTAATTGAAATGAATTGTCATGTTGTGCACGATAAAGTCCAATCGAGAATACTACACGTACTTCCAATCTCATCCCAAGAACAAGTGGTCGACATCTTTACCAAGCCTCTTGCTGCTGGACCATTTTTCTACTTCAAATCCAAAATGAATTTACTCATCATACATTTTGAATTACTTTTCTACTTCAAATCCAAAATGAGTTTAATCAACATACATTTCGGATTTAAGTGTCAATGATGGTTAATTTTTACTAAGTTACCCATAGTTATTTTTCTATTTTGGTTTAGTTAGTTTTGGGATTATAGTAGTCAAGTATAGTTTTAGTTTGTTTTTAGGTTGTTTTTTTCTTTTCTTAAATACACTTTGGCCTCTTGTTTATTCATATTTAATTTTTAGTTTTTTTTAAGTATGGGTTTTCAGTCCCTCTTCAAAAGTTTTCTATGGTACCTTGGATGATGTAGAACTCATTTAAGATGTGATGTTGGATAAATTTTTTTTCACACCATGCATTTACTTCCATGACATTTCTAATAATAATTAGAATTTAATGGCTATAGAGTATAACTATTTAACATATCTTGACACGTAAACATACTTTATAAATGTATTTTAAAAGTAAAGTGTATAGTCTATGTTTGTTTATTGTTGAAAGAAGTATAAAAAGAAAAGAGGTTCGAACAAGTGTATGAAAATTATGAATGTTTATATATAAGAGTTGAGTAGAAAAAGAAAGAAATAAGTTTAACGAACAACGAAAATTAACTAGAAATTAAAGTTTATATGGTGGATATTATCTCATTTTAAACACGAAATGAATAACTCCCGCAAAATATGCATTCATACGAACCAATATCAAATTAGAGTTTATATGGTTGATATTATCTCATTCTAAATATCCTATATTAGAAAGCGTATTTCTATTTTTGATTACACTTTGAAAACTTTAAACAATTTTACGGTATCTCAAATTTTGATTCTCCGCAGCACTATTTTATTTTTTTAAGGGACATATACCAACTTGAATATCAAATACTATACTTTATCAATTAACTATTTCAACCTATTTACTAAAATATCAATTTTTTTATAAATTAAATAAAATATTTTATTTTTGTTACAAATTATTTAATATTTTTATTATAATACATGTAGATTGGTTCACGTAGACAGTAGCGATGAGAAAAATATTAGTTATAAATTAAGAAATTATGAGAGAAAAAGTTAGTGCAATTACTCATATGAGAAATATTAAAAATTGAGAAATCATAAGATAAACGGTAAACATATGGCTAACATGAGTTATTGGAGTGGTAGTATACACACTATTTTCTTGTTCAATTAAAAGATGAAAAAAATAACATGAATTTTTAATGTTGATGTAAAACAGTTGAAATGTCTTATTTTATATTTTGAAAAAATATATAAAAAATATATTTAAAAATGCTATTAATTTTGCTAAATTTTTTTTCTATAATTAATAAATAAAATATTAATAATTTATTTATTAACTTTTGAAAATACTTTATTTAATAATTTTGTTTTTGACATCATAGCGTGTTAATCCGACCCTAGATGATCCAATGATTGACAATTTCTTCAACTACTCTTCATATACTTTAGTTTATGTTTGCTACAACTTTTTACTACAACAACTTTTTTCTTAATGTGCTTGCTTTTCTGATTTTTGTCCAAAAAAAGAAAGACTTGTATTAAATTGATTCTAACTCACCCTCGTTTTTTATTGCTTATGTTCTCTCCTAGTTATTGATTTAGTAACTTGAACTCGCTCTCAAAAAGGTTGAAATCATAAACATTTAAGGTGAAATGTGCATTCAACTTAGAGGCAATTTAGTCCTTTAAAGTTTCATTCTTTTTTGTTTGTTAAACACAACATCTCTCATTTTATCTAATTTCTAACTCAAACAAAATAATATTTGTATTGATTTCTCAAGCTGATTCTAAATTATTATACTAAATATTTAATAATTATTTAATAACTTTAATGTTTAAATTTGAATTAAGTATGTTCGTCTCAAACAAAGTAGCAATAACGGAAAAGTCTTTAAAAATAGATGAAAATCAAATAGTGATTTGCGGATTGATATAATAGAGTCGTTGATGTTCGACTTAAATCAATTTCATATTGTAGTCTTAAAATACACGTAATTCTAATATTTTTTTTTCTTTTGAAAACATGTAATCCTAGTATTAGACTATGAGTATCCTAACACACTTTTTTAGTATATAGTCCAAATGACTTTGTCTTCACCGACCACAATAATGGGAAATTCAACAACAAATAATAATAACAACTCTAACAAAGCAATATGCAGCGAATAATCAATTTCCCAAACTTGCAACAATCTGTGAGGAGCAATCAACAAATAATCACAACAACTAAAATCACCATCACAAAGGACACAATAATTTTTAACGTGGAAAAACCTTCTCAATGTGAGAAGTAAACAACCACGGGACCAAGCCAGTAATAGAGCTCCACTATGATCAAAATATGGGTACAAGAGAGTTTTAAAATTGGCACAAATTCGTGCTCAGTAACCAACAAAAACAGCAAGGTAACCAGCACAACAATCAGCCAAAACAATGAGAAAACAAACATGAAATTGAGAACAAAGTTCAGCAGAAAAAACCACGAAAAACTGCTGCTGTCCGAGTTCAATTTCTCCCACATAAGACCTCTGATTGACGATCCAACCGATCAGATTGAAGTACCACGAGTCACGAATCTGCTGTCCAAATTTCAGCCCGATCCGACGGTGAACGAAGGATAAATCGCGAATCTAGTGCCGCTGCTCCGTTTTATGCGAAAATAGGTTTTGCTCTTCTTCTCTCACTTTTCTATTTGCCTCACTCTCTGAATTCAGCTCTCTCACGCCCACTAATCTGACCTCTCTCCACTTGGTTAAGTGAGACTCATGGGCTTGCACATATTGGACCTTTCTCCACATAGGAGGGGAGCCCAAAACTCAACATATCTCCCCCTCACAACTATGTGGAGGTGACCGCCAAACCGACGATCTCACAACAAGTTTCAAACTTGCTTCTCGGTAATGCCTTGGTCATCATATCAGCACCATTATCATCTGTATGAACCTTGGCCTATTCCAACAACCCATCATCCAAAGCATCACGTATCCAATGATACCTAACATCAATGTGCTTGGACCTAGAATGAAAGGTTGAATTCTTACCAAGATGAATTGCACTTTGACTATCACAAAATAACAAGTACTTATCTTGAACAAAACCAAGCTCCTGCAAGAATTTCTTCAACCACAACCATTCCTTGTATGCTTCTGTAATGGCAATGAACTCTGTCTCAGTAGTGGACAATGCAACACACCTGTGCAATCTGGATTGCCATGCCACAGCTCCCCCTGCAAACTTAATCAAGTAGCCTGAAGTAGACTTTCTAGAATCAATGTCTCCAGCCATATCAGAATCAGTATATCCCACAAGAGTAGACTTTTCACTTCCAAAACAAAGCCTCAAACTGGTAGTACCACGAAGATACCTCAAAATCCATTTCACAACATTCCAATGCTCTCTACCTGAATTAGACATAAATATACTAACTGTACCAACATCATGTGCAATATCAGGCCTTGTACACACCATTGCATACATTAAACTACCCACAACAGATGCATAAGGAACTCGTTGCATATCTGATTTTTCAGCTTCATTGGGAGGACTCTGACTAGTACTCAATTTAAAATGAGTAGCAAGAGGAGTACTTACAGCCATAGCGTTTTCCATCTAGAACCTCTGCAACACTCTTTCAACATAGTGTTCTTATGATAACCAAAGTTTCTTCTTGTTCCTGTCACGCATGATTCTTATACCAAGAATCTGCTTAGCAGCTCCCATGTCTTTCATGGCAAATGACTCGCCCAATTGCTTCTTCAACCTGTCAATCATGGAAATATTTTTCCCAACAATAAGCATATCATCAACATACAATAACAGGATAATGAAATCATCATCAACAAACTTTTTAACAAAGACACAATGATCAGAAGTAGTCTTCTTGTAGCCTTGCTCACACATAAATGACTCAAACTACTTGTACCACTGACGCGGGGCCTTCTTCAAACCATATAGACTCTTTCTGAGCCTACACACATAGTCTTCCTTGCCTTTAACAAGAAAACCATCAGGTTGCTTCATATAAATCTCTTCCTCCAAATCACCATGAAGGAAAACAGTTTTTTCATCCATTTGCTCTACCTCCAAATCAAGAGTAGCAGCCAAACTCAACACAATTCTAATGGATGACATCTTCACCACAGGAGAAAAAATCTCATTGAAATCAACACCCTTTCTCTGTCTGAAACCTTTCACAACCAATCTGACTTTATATCTTGGAGATGTAGAATTGCTTTCTTGCTTCACTATGAAGATCCACCTGTTTTCCAAAGCCTTCTTTCCCTTAGGTAGTTTCACCAAATCAAAAGTGTGATTATCATGCAAAGACTTCATTTCATCTTGCATAGCATCCAACCACTTTTTCTTTTCATCACTCTCCATGGCTTCATCATAACATTCAGGTTCGCCTCCATCAGTCAATGTAACATAGTCATCAGAAGGATACCTGGTGGATGGTTTCCTCTGCCTAGTAGACCTCCAAACTTGAGCTTGAGGTGGTTCAGGAGCATCACCAAGATCCTCATCTTGTGACATGTCATGTTCTTCTTTAGCATCATCATTAGGAACATCAAAATCATCTCCAAGCTGCTGATCACCAACATCACCATGTTGCTCATCATTCTGAACATTATTTTCAGTAGTATCCAGATCATGTATAGGCATTCGAACTGGATCAACATCAGACAAACCATTATCAATCTTAGATGTAGTCTTCTCCATCTTATCAATGTCTTCAATGGTTTGGTCTTCCATGAACTTCACATCACGACTTCTAATAGCTTTCTTCTCAACTGGATCAAACAGCTTATAGCCAAATTCATCCTGTCTATAACCGATAAGGATGCATTGTCTTGTCTTCGCATCCAACTTGGATCTCTCATCCTTTGGAACATGCACATATGCTTTGCAACCGAAGACACGCAAATGATCATACTTAACATTCTTGCCAAACCAAATCTTGTCTGGCACCTCAGCATTCAAAGCAACTACAGGACTCAGATTAATAACATGCATTGTCGTGTACAATGCTTCACCCCAGAAATGCTTAGGCAACTTTGCTTCAGAAAGCATTCACCTAACTCTTTCAATCAATGTCCTGTTCATTCTCTCTGCTAAACCATTCAACTGAGGAGTTTTAGGAGGAGTCTTTTCATGTCTGATACAGTGCTGCTTGCAATAAACATCAAATGGTCCACAATACTCACCACCATTGTCAGTACGAATGCATTTCAACTTCTTTCCTGACTGTCTCTCCACCATAACATGGAACTCTTTGAATTTCTCTAGAACTTGGTCTTTTGTCTTCAAAGCATAGACCAAAAGCTTCCTGGAACAATCATCAATAAAAGTAACAAAGTAAAGTGCACCACTAAATGACTTTACCTTCAACGGGCCACAAACATCATAGTGCACCAATTCAAGCAACTCTGACTTCCTTGAGGAAGGATGTTTCTTGAAGGATACTCTAGTCTGCTTACCAGCCATGCAATGAGAACATTTCTCCAACTCTGCACTCTTTAATCCCAGAAGTACATCCTTTTTAGCTAAACAATTCAGCCCTTTTTCACTGATATGACTAAGTCTGCGGTGCCACAAAGAAGCCTCCATATCCATGGCATTCACACTGTCTTTAGCAACCAATGCTTTAGTCCAATACAGTTTATTAATTTTCTCCCCTCTGGCCACAACTAAGTTACCTCTGGTGAGTTTCCATTTTCTTGAACCAAAGTGATTATCATAACCACCATCATCAAGAATCCGCACAGAGATCAAATTAAAGCGAATATCTGGTGCATGTTTGACTCCTCTAAGCAACAACTGCACTCCCATGTTGGTCTGCAAACAAACATCACCAATACCAACTACCTTGGACACACCATCATTACCCATCTTCAACACTCCAAAGTCACCAGAAGTGTAAGATGTGATGAACTCCTTCCTTGGTGTAACATGCAGTGTAGCACCACTATCAATAATCCACATGCTCTAGTCAAAGAGAATAATCAGATCATCACAAGTAGCAGTAGTAACACGGTCATCATCATCATGATTCTTATCTCTCTACTTACTGTTATTGTTTTTGCTCTCCCTTTTCCATATGAAACAATTCCTCTGTATGTGCCCCATTTTGTGACAATAATTGCAATCCACATTCTTGTATCTGGACTTGGACTTACTTCTGTTTTTCTCTCTACTCGCACTTCTGCTATTCTGTCTATTCCCTTTCGGTTCCTTTCTTTGACTTCGGCCACTGTTCTCAGTGACAAGTACCTCAGAATGAGATGAAGTACCTTGTGCCTTCCTTCTCATCTCCTCAATAAGAACACTTCCCTTTACACTTTGCAAAGAGACAACACCATAAGAAGCTGAGTTTGTAATTGAAACCCGAAAAGTTTCCCAAGAATCTGGTAGAGTATTCAGTAGCCATAGTCCCAACACTTCATCATCAAATTTGATACCCATACCTGACAATTGATCTAGGAGCCCTTGAAAATCATTTAAGTGATCTGAAATAGAAGTCCCCTCCTTGTACCTCAAATTCATGAAGGAGTTCAACAAATACAACTTATTATTCCCTGATTTAGAAGCATACAAAGATTCAATCTTCTTCCACAAGGATCTTGCATGTTCCTCATTAACAATGTGATTATAAACATTGTCTTCTACATATTGCCGAATAAAACCATAGACCTGCTAATGTTCAAAATACCAATCCTCATAAGTCTTGGATTCTGGCTTCTCACTAGCAAACACAAGAAGATGCAAATTCTTCACAAATAACAGATCCTTCATTTTTCCCTTCCATAAGTGATAATTAGGGCCATTCAAACAAATCATTCTATTTGTATTTGCCTCCATCATTCAAACAAGTCAAACAGCCCCTTAACCAAAGAGCTCTGGTACCACTCTAATGGGAAATTCAACAACAAATAACAATAACAACTATAACAGAGCAATATGCAGCGAATAATCAATTTCCCAAACTTGCAAGAATCTGTGAGGAGCAATCAACAAATAATCACAGCAACTAAAATCACCATCACAAAGGATACAATAATTTGTAACGTGGAAAAACCTTCTCAATGTGAGAAGTAAACAACCATGGGACCAAGCCAGTAATAGAGCTCCACTATGATCAAAATATGGGTACAAGAGAGTTTCAAATATGGCACAAATTCGTGCTCAGTAAACAACAAAAACAACAAGGTAACCAGCACAACAATCAGCCAAAATAATGAGAAAACAAACATGAAATTGAGAACAAAGTTCAGCAGAATAAACCAGGAAAAACTGCTGCTGTCCGAGTTCCATTTCTCCCACCTCAGACCTCTGATTGACGATCCAACCGGTCAGATTGAAGTACCACAAGTCACAAACCTGCTGTCCAAATGTTAGCCCGATCCGACGGTGAACAAAGGAGAAATCATGAATCTAGTGCAGCTGCTCTGTTTTATACGAAAATAGGTTTTGCTCTTCCTCTCACTTTTCTCTTTGCCTCACTCTCTGAATTCAGCTCTCTCACGCCCACTAATCTGACCTCTCTCCACTTGGTTAAGTGAGACTCATGGGCTTGCACATATTGGGCCTTTCTCCACATAGGAAGGGAGCCCAAAATCCAACAAAAAAAAAATAGAACTCATTTAATTTTCTATGACAAACTAGACAAAATTTTTTATTCCCAACTCAATATCAAGATACCTCTTTCTCTAGCACTCTATTATTTTGTCCACTCTTCCTGCATCTTTTCACTCTCACACGCATACCATGCTCAACCGTTCTTCTTGACAGATGATGATGAATCGTTAGACACTACCACCGTCATACAACTCCATTCAACTCCATTTTACCACCCTGCCGCTTGCATGCATCCTATTTAGTGCAACCTTTGCTTCATTATAGAAGTGCTACCTTTGATATTTTTATAATGTTTTTAAATTTGGGTTGCAAAAATTAGATGGGTCAAAAAATGTGATATATATAACCCAACAAATAAGTTAAATCCATCTCTATCCACCCCGAAAATCTGTTAAACCTGTAATCCAAGACCCGCCCTATTTGCAACTTTAAATGGTCGAAACCAGGCGCACCCGTGGTTTTAGGTGAGATTGGGTGTTTAGGACTATAACTAACCGTTGGAAATGATGATGCTTTAATGGAAGTTTGTTGTAATTAATAATGACATTTATGAGAGTTAGTGTTGTTGTGAATTGAAAAAATGAAGAAGTCTCACATAAGAGAGATATCACACACTAGTAGGGTATATAAGATGGAGGTATGATACATAGGGTATGCCCTAAAGGGTACCCCAATTTTGTAAAGAAGGGAGAACGCAAGCAATTCAACCAATAATATTTTCGGTGGCATAAATTATTTTTTAAAAGTTTTCTCGAAATTTAGAAACAACATTTTTAAGACGTTTTATGTCTACCGAAGAAGTGAACAAACATAAAAGGATAAGATAGTTGTTGAATTAACCCAATGGGAACATAATGATTACTTATGTAAGAATTATATTCTTAATGGACTTGCTGATGATCTGTATGATTACTACCGTTCCGACAACAATACTGCTAAATAGGTTTGGGATGCTCTAAAGAAGAAATATGATATTGAGGAAGCTAGAGCCAAAAATTATGCTGTTAGCCGCTACCTCAAATAACATATAATAGATGACAAATCAGTGGAAGCTCAGTCTCATGAAATCCAGAAAATTGCTCATGAGATCATCTTTGAAGGTATGTCCCTAAATGAACAGTTTCAGATTACTATTATTATTGACAAACTGCCCCCTACATGGAAAGATTTTAAAAATTCTCTCAAGAATAAAACAAAAGAATTTTCTCTAGAAAGTTTGATAACTCGCCTTAGAATTTAGGAGGAATCTCGTAAACAAGACCAGAAAGATGAAGTTTTTCTTGTGGAAAATAAAAAGAAAAAGAAATTCATCGGAGCAGTTCTGAAGCCAAACGACAAACAACTAAAGAATCAAAATCGCACTTCGAAGAACATCAACAAGAATGAGAACCCTCCAAAGGTCCCAATTGCAAGGTAGCAACCACCTCCTATAAATGATCCTCTCCCTTTTCTGTGTTTCCACTATGGGAAATAGGGTCATATGGAACGCAAGTGTAGGAACAAGCCAGACCCTCCTAATCAGGCTAACTTGACAGAAGAGCAATTCATTACTATGATAATCGAGATCAACCTTGTTGGTTGATCAGATGGATGGTGGATAGACATTGGCGCCTCACGCCATGTCTGTTATGATCGTGTTATGTTTAAAACTTCACTGCTGCTAAAGATAAGAAAGTGTTGTTGGGAGATTCCTACACCATTAATGTTGTTGGTATTGGAGATGTGGAACTAATATTCACCTCTAGAAAGACCTTAATTTTGAAGGATGTCATGCACACTCTAGAAATAAAGAAGAATCAGGTTTCTGGGTTTCTTCTCAATAAGGCAGGGTTTACTCAGTCTATAGAGGCATATTTGTACATCATTTCTAAAAATTGTATTTTTGATGGGAAACAGTATGCCATTGATGACATGTTTATATTGAATGTTGAAATCAATAAAATGTTTCCTTCTGTTTACATGTTGTGTGATTTTAATATTTGGCATGCTAGACTCTGTCATATGAAGAAACGTGTGATTTTTGCAGTCAAGCTAAAATAACTAAGAGTTAACATAAATCAATAGTTAGAGAATCTTAACCTCTAGACTTAATACACTCTGATATATGTGAACTTGATGGGACGTTAACCATAAATGGAAAGCGTTATTTCATCACTTTTATTGACGATTACTTTGACTTTACTTTTGTATATCTAATGAAAAATAAAACTGAAGCGTTTGACATGCTTAAGATACTTGCAATTGAAATTGAAAATCAATTTAGTAAAAATATTAAGAGGTTTCATAGTGATAGAGGAACAGAGTATGATTCTAGTTTGTTTAATGAGTTTTATAAAACCTAATGAATTATACTTGAAACTACTACAACGTATTCACCTGAAATGAATGGTAAAGCTGAAAGAAAGAATATAACCCTTACTAAACTAGTTGTTGCAATTATGCTTAACTCTGGTGTGGCATCTCACTGGTGGGGGCAAATTATTTTGACTATATTCTATGTTTTGAATAGAGTTCCTAATTCTAAAAGAAAAACATCTGCAATGAAGAAAAGACAACCCAACTTGTCTTATCTTCGAACATGGGGTTGTCTGGCTTATGCCAGAATCTCTAATCCCAAGCGAATTAAACTCGCAAGTAGAGCCTATGAATGTGTGTAAGACCCTTAACATCTCCTTATGAGATAATGAAGAAAAGACAACCCAACTTGTCTTATCTTCGAACATGGGGTTGTTTGTCTTATGTCAGAATCTCCGATCCCAAGTGAATTAAACTCGTAAGTAAAGCCTATGAATGTGTGTAAGACCCTTAATTTTCTTAATTTTAATTTATGCGATTTTGGGGTATTTTGTGTTAAATTGCTTAGACATTTAGCCCAATTAAATTTTAATTTTGGGAATTAAATATCAAAATTATATTTTATTAGAGTTAATAATATGTTTAATATTTATATATATTTAATATATATATATATATATATATATATTTTTTGAGACTCAATTAAAATTATTTGTCGAAGAATAATTTAATTATGTTAGGAACAATTTAATACCGGACATATTTTAAAAAATGTTACTTGTTACAAAAAATTTAATTTATCTATCAAATGAGTTGCGACGAGAGTATATATATTTTTTTTATTAAATTAGATGGAGATGTGAGTGAAATGAAAATTTAATTTATCTATCAAATGAGTTGCGACGAGAGTATATATATTTTTTATTAAATTAGATGGAGATGTGAGCGAAATGATGTGTGTAAGAGTTGCAATATATTTGTTGGTTTGATTTTAATCATAATATATATATTATAAAGTAACCTATATATAGGAGTGAACAAAATCTATTGACCTGCCCGAAAACCGAATAACCCGTAAAAAACTGGGTGAAAATGGGTGGTTTGGGTCGGTTGAATGGGTAAACGTGTTATAGAATCGATTGCAAACGGGTTAAAACGGGCGGGTTCAGTTGAAAATTCTAAAACCGATTAAATCCATACCCGCCCGATAATAAATACAAACTACTAATACTCACACACCGTTTCAGATTTTACACAAATATTAGCATTGATTTAGTGGAAATTGCAAAATAGTTAATGCTTGCATTTTCAATGGACAAAGAAATTAATGGAATATTAATATTTTTTTATTGGAATAATTAATAATTAATTAATATATTTATAGCCATGACCTTATGGTAGAGTTTTTTATTAAAATAATGGCTCAAAATTCTCAGTTCTTTGTTACCATTACTCACTTTACTACATTTGAAACCCTATTAGCCTTAAAAAAACAACATAGATGCACAAACTTCAACCCTTTTTCTTATTTTGATGTCATGTATCAACCATTTCCTTTCTTTACAAGACCATCCAACAGTGAAAACAAATGATAACCACTCGTTCTTCTTCACTGTCATTTTCGTTTTTCTTCATTATTTTGTCTTCTTTTTGTCTTCAAATTTGTACCGTATTTTTATGTTGGTTTGTTTGATACAGATCTGATCAGATCTGGTATGTTTGGATATTTTACTAGTTTCTTCTTCATCATCGTTTTTTATTTATTTGGATTTGATATGAAAGTTACCCACAGCAACCCTACCCGTAAACCCGTCACCCACGAGACTCATAATTTGTCTTACCCGAATGAAAAAATGGGCAGAAGAAGGCCTACGAAATACACCCGCGGTTTTGATCGGATTAACATTTTGGACCCGAACCTGCTGCCCGTTGTCCATTCCTACATATATATATATATATATATATATATATATATATATATATGAGAAACCAAGAAAGAAAAATAGAACCTGCTTCTCGCCTGCTCCCCTTTTCTTTCTTCTTTTTCTGTTTCAAGAAAACAAAACACAAGTGTTAGTGTTTTCTCAAAAAAAACTCAAAAAAAACCTCCACATTTCTTCTAGATCTAAGCTCCCTTATGAGAAGTGACATAAGGGAAAATTGCTCATTGCCACGCTATGGTGCTAGTGAGCTAGTTTCCGAAGCAACGGCGTGAGCAAAATTTTTACCATAATTAATCGCAGTGTCGTAATCGGTTGTTAAAGCTTCAACGGAGGTAATGGCTCCTTCTAAAGTTTTAGTTTGCATTAAGGACATTATTTGTGATTTTGTCGAAAAGAAATTTGATGTATTTGAGGTATGAATTTGTGGAAAATGAATTTAATTCATTTATGTGTGAATTAGTGAAATTTGTTTTTGGTGTGTTTTGAGGTGTGGTTTGTGGTGATCCATATTTGATGTGATTTATATGTTCATAATTCTTATTATTAATTTTTGAGATGTGATTTATTTGCAGATTTTGTAGAAAATGAATTGATGAAATTTGGTGGTTTATGTATAAAAATATGGAGTTTTGAAATTAGACGAGTTATCTTTGAATTGAAATTTAATTGAGGTGCTATATGTGTGTTGTAGAATTGAATTGATTGTTGTTGGTATGAATTAACAATAATTAAATTTGATGTGTTTGAGTTACGTAATGAGTTATTTTCAAATAAATGAGTTGGAACTGAAATTGAAAGTTTACAAAAAATTTAGAGTTGTTAAAGTTGTGAAAAAGTTCAAATTTTAACTAAGTTAAAGAGTTTGAGCAAAAGGATAGATTGAAATTAGCAATGGTTAGAGTATAAAATGTTACTCTTTTAATTACTCTTGAACTGAGTTTAAAAAGAAAAAAAGTTTAAAGTATTTTATTAACTCAAAAATTTTGGTGCTTTAATAGTCAAGTGTGTGTATGTGAAATTTAGAAAATATTTGTTTTATTTATTTTTAACTAAATAATATAGATTATTTGGTTTTAAAAGTTTGATGTGTGAGAAAGATTTAATTTTGGGAATTTCGTTGTGGTTGGATTAATTTTATTGTGAACAAATTGTTATAAATATTTATGTTTATGTAGTTAGCTCCTTAAGTCTTGAAAAGGAATCGAGACCGTTGGCACCAAGTTAGCGGTGGGGGGAACTCTCATATATTAATATTATTGTGGTGGTTTATGGTTGAAAATTTTGGAGATTGAATATGGGTGATTAATATTTGAAAATTATGGTGATTCATGTTTGGAGAAATTGATGTGTTCATAATTAATATTATGAATTTTTTAGAAGAAATTTATGTGTGAATTGGTGGAAAATGAATTTAATTCAATTTATGTGTGGATTGGACTTGGAGATGTGACTTATTTATGTTTGTGGAAATTAAAATTGGTGCGAATAATTATGTTTGAGTATGCTATGTGTTGTATCTGAAAAATTATTAGTGTTAAATGAGTATTAAAATGGGGAATCTTTTAATAGGTGCATTTACTTAATGATTATGGTGAAAAGAGTCAGAGTATGCTCATGCATTTCATAGTACATTGTGGCCGCGATGGAGTCATGGTGATAGTGGTGACCGTGATGGGCCACGGGATGATGCCATGTGAATTGTTGGTTCATCTTATCCTTGTGGAGATTGTCGCGTCATGCTGATCTATGAGAGATTGCATTCTAGAATATACTGATATGTGAGCGGTTGCACTCTACAAAATCGTGTTGGTCTGTGAGGGACTGCACTCTTGTATGTCGTGTTGGTCCGTGAGCGAACGAACACTAGTAAATCATGCTGATTCATGAAAGATTGCTCCTTGGTAATTAAGACTAGTCTGTGAGAGGTTGTACAATTATGATTTACGCCCTCCAAGGAGGGTTTTGGCTTGGAATTCCGGAATCATGCATTCTGGCATATACGCATTTCATTAGAGTGCTTGGCACGCGAGTCGTGTTTGTTATACTATGATGATTGTATATACATATTTAATTGTTGTTGTGATTTGCCTTAATTGCTTTGAGGTGTGAAGTTGAGTTGGTTAAGTTTCAATGTAATTATGTGTTCATAATTGATAATATTAATGTTTTAAGTATTGATTGATTCAACCATTTTAGAACTGAAAATCTGCATTTTCTCAGTTGTATTCGCCTACGACAGTGCAGTTTGTCAACACTTCATTTTTCAAACATTGTTTATGTATTTTTGGACATATAGAAACCCTTTAGAGGAGTATGCTAAGACGAAAGGTTCATTTGAGCATTTGAAAATATAAGAATTTTGCTAAGAGTTATTTGTTCATTTCGGTTGGTGACCCTTTACTATTATTGTGAAAATTGGGCTTTGCCCTCAGATGATACCCGAGTTCATTCCACCGATTATTACCTTGACGACGGAAACATCGTTAGACTTTCCTGATCGAGACATGTCGACTGCTTGGGTATATGACCCAACCTCAAGCAGGGCTACTTATAAGGGGAGGGTGGTGAGGACTAGTAAGAAAGTTGGGGCAGTATGTCTTGAGGAACTCACTCGCGAGAAGATCAATTATCCAGTACCTTATGGATTAGTGCTTCAGATGAGTGGAGCTTGAGAAGATGCGGAGGATTCCTCAATTAGAGTTGAGGCAGAGGCCACTGTGGGAGCTCAGGATACAATGGTTGGACCAGGTACTGACGGAAAGGATAAGGGGCTGATGCTAGTGGAGGAAAGATTACTTACCGACCATCACTAAATTATTGAATTGTTTTGAGATTCCAGCGCTGCTAAAGCCACCTATCTTGTGGGTGGATCTGACTTCTAAAGAGACTGATCCATCTATGGATGTTGATGAGGAGGAGGTTACCTCGAAGATGGATGTTGCATCAGACGGGACTTGTGGAGTGTGTGGAGGGCACCCATGTTATTGTAGTTGCTAGAGTATGATCAGATTAATTTTGTTGTATAGGGACTTGATGTCTTTCTTTGGGTGGTTTTACTTGATCGTCTCTTAGATATAAACCATCATCAATTGAATCAATTTCACGTGGTTGTGATGTCGCAAAGAAAGGAATATTACCAACATCTTCATCATTATTGTTATCATCACTTATTTTATTGGTCGATAGGACAATGGACCATTTATCATCAGCAGGATCAGTGACATAAAATACTTGTTGAGCTTGTGACGCTAAAATAAAAGGCTCTTCTTTGGATCCCACCCTATTAAAATCGACAAGCAAAAACCCTAACTCATCAATCCGAATGCCATTATTATTATTGACCCACTTGCAACCAAAAATGGGAACACAAAACATTGTGTAATCTAATTCCCATATATGCTTGATAACCCCAAAATATGATAGATTTGCATATATTGGGTTTTTATCTTTAGCACTTCAGATATGCATCGCTTCAGCTACGAGAGTGACTTCGTTATTTTGCATAGCAGTTTGATCATCTTGTTCTTTGGTATAAAATGTGTAGCCGTTAGTTACATAACCTGTGTAAGAAAAGACATGTAAACTCGGACCATTTGCTAGCCACCTCAATCTCTAAGAAATTCAACTGCGGTCTATATCAAACTTTGAGTTAATGTGATTTTTTAGCCATGCACTACGCCAAAAATTGCCTTTTACAGTGCTTTTGGTGTAAAAGACATACCCATATTTCATATTTTTTAAGCCTTTGCAGAAAGCGCTGTAAAAGACATACCCATATTTCATATTTTTGGTGTACCTTTTATAGCGCTTTTTGCAGAAAGCGCTGTAAAAGACATACCCATAATTCATATTTTGGTGTACATTTTACAATGCTTTTTTATAAAAAGCGCTATAAAAGGTCCACCCAATGCACATGTTACAACGCTTTTTCAAAAAAGCGCTGTAAAATGTGTGTGTTTTTTTTAAAGCCCTGTATATATTTGAAAATCGCTTTTTAGCTTTTTATGATATTTTTTTTATAAAGCGTTGTCTTTTATCTTTTTATCCAAAATTAGTTTGAACCAGTTCACACAACACAACACAACCAAAATCAGTAATTTACAACATGATACATATATATTATCCTGTAACAGTAATTTACAATAAGCAGTTCACACAATATGATACATATATATTACCCTGTAACACAGTAATTTACAACATAAGTAACTAAATATACATTGAACCTAATTTACAACATATTCATATGCATGTTTATATATTGTCCTATGATCATATACTTATAATAACTATGCACCATATAATATTCAGATCCCTTGCCCAGCAGCATGCTATTTCCCAGAAAATCAAATAATTTTCATTTCAAGCACATACTCACACCATTCCTCCTTTAATTCCATCAGATCTTGATCAGAATATGATGGACTGGAATTTTCAAAGTACTGCAATACAAAAATTGAACATATTATATTAAGTTAGTATCAAATATATAGATAATTTATATATGAAAATCATATAATCAAAATACCGTACCGTTTCTGGGATAATAGTTTTATTCTTGTCAACAATCTCCTTCATGAATCTCAATACGTAGTACCCACAATCGATGTTGTTTGTTTGACCAGGGCACTTTATTGGGATCCATGTAATATTATTAGACTTTTGCTTCGACACTCTCGCACCTCTTTGAGCTCGAAAAACTTTTAATGCACTATCGAATGAATAAATGTGATTATTTTAGCATGAACAAACACTTATTTATATATATGTGTAACAAAAATAAATGAATATTACTTACGTGTCGAACATAGTCTTTATTTCGTAGTGTTTGTTGTAATCGCCATGCACGGGATCCAAATAGTATATAACTTCAGAGACCGCATTGATTGCAAATAGCACCCAATGTGCCCTACAACAACAAAAAATTGGTTAAGCAATTTTGTTTATACACAACTAATAAATTAAATTCTCATCAATTAAAAAAGATAAAATTACGTACCCTGAATTATATGGTGCGAAGAACAATTTATCCTTTTCTTTATTTCCTAAAAACATATCTATAATGTATTTCTTTACATTTTCTGGATCGAGTTTCCACATGGACATCTTATGCGGAGACAAGAATGAGTATTTATTTGACAATTTCCTCGTGCACACGACATTCTCATATAAAAACCTTGAATGAAAATTTTAAACTAGATTAATTACCAATACATTTAATTAATTACCAATAAATGCAATTAAAAGTATTTTTTACCTTATGTACAAGCTCATTACAGTAGCACTGAGCTCCTTATGTTCGAGAAGTTCGTATACGTCCTCCTTGCCGAGAAATTCCTCATAATCATCTTCGAATATATCTTTATTCATGTGTACCATGCGCGAATCGTCGCTGCTGCCCATGTTCTTTTTTACTTGGATGTCAAGACACGCCCCGTATTTACTAAGGCGTGGCTGACTTATTTTAGGAGCAGCAGCAGCAGCGACTGATTTCCCTCGATCCAGTTTTTTTCTTGCTGCAAGTTTGGCAGCTTTATTGGCCTCCGACCTTTGTAATTTGGCAGCTCTATTAACCTCCAATTTTTGAGGTTTGCTGCCTTTTTTTGGATGTGCGGGTGGTTTATTTATTTGGACCTACAAAAATGAGGTTAAATGTTAGTTTATCGAATATGAAAAAATTGACAAAGCTTAAGCAATAAATGCGACAAACCTTTTCGGGAGACGTAACTGATTCGTTTCTGGGAGGGCTTTTAACGAGGGCAACAAGGTTTGTGGGACATGCCACGTAACTACCAATAGCTTCGCCAAATGTCTGCATATCTCTGTCAATGTCCGGTATCGACAACGGTGCAGTTGATTCGAAAGCAACAGTAGGCGATACTTTGACATGGCCGACAGGGATCGGAGTATTGTGCAATACTTCTCCCAAAGTATTGTACAATTTTCCTTTTCCCACCTTCCGATGAGTGGGCGAGGACAAGTATAGGAAACATGAAGTGACACCCTAAATCAATAGTTAAAACATAAGTACAGTTAATATATAATATTGTTTAATGCATAAGTAATTACATAAGCAAGTAAGTAATTAATTACCTCGGGAATAATTTTCAAACCGACGTTGCAACTCCCGGTTTCACTCTCCATTTGTATTTCACGTTGGAGCTGATCCGGAAGTTGCTTGTCTTTATTCGTATTCACCAAGAGTGCCACTTGCTCTGATAGGATTATGAGCTTCTCTAATACTTCCTCGTTGGAAGGTTTTTGGTGCTTCTCTTGAGGAAAAAAGCTTTTGGGAGTTACGCCAAATCCCTTCCCCCTAACTCGACCGGAATAGTCAGGAACATTAAAAACTTTGCCCAGAATGTCCCTGCAACTAGCCTTGTTGCCCTCTTCATTTTCAGAACTTTGTTCGATGGTCTCCTAAAATACATGTAACATTAAAATAGTTAAGTTCATTAGCATTTTTAAAATACAATATTAAAAAGTATTCAAGTGATAAATACAATATTGAAAAATATTAAAGTCATAATATACTTACACAAAGTTTTATTACTTTTTGAACATTTTCGTTATCAACCACTCCATCCTCATTTACACGAGCTTCCTTCCACAAGATATGACGACCCAACAGTTGATCGGATTGGGTCTCTTGTCGCTATTCGTTAAGATCATAAACAAAATATTAGTTAGAAACTATAGTTTATAATACAAATTCCCTCATTATATCAAATTGATGTTTAATTACTTACAAGTCTTTGGTCTAGACATGCATATCCCATACGTGATTTTTTGTATGGGTGCGTCGGATTGCTTGCCCTCTCGCGATTTGCCTTACTAATATTCTATATAAAAAAATAGCAATTATGTAAAAATTTAAAATACGCTACGAATATGAATAATAAAACACACAAATGCTAATAAATTAATCACTTACGACAAACGCGGGGTCAGAACGTTTGGAAACAAATGCTTTCCATTCATCATTTGATATATAATGTTGATATATTTTTGGAGGTTCAGCATTTGTGTTTCCTTCTCTATCTTTTAGATAGAAATTTGAGAGATGCGATCTAAATCTCCGATGGATTTTCCTAGCAACTCTCGAAACGTAAGTCTTTCGTCCCTCATCAAGGACAAAAGTTGCCTGCAATGAAGAAAATTATAAGTAAAGCATTTCAATGAAAATATTTATAAATGACAAACGATTGGATCAAAAAATTTACTTGAATGTCATTCCATATTATATCTTTGGCATCCTTCAACGCCTTATCTCTCCAGTCATCAATTGTAATTGGAATATTTTGTCGAACAACAGCCCCAATGTAACTAACAAACATTGAGCTATTGGGGTCAATTGGCTGACCACTCTCATTCCAGCCAACCTAATAAACTCATATAGTAAGTACATGCTATTAAAAAAGCTAAAAAAATACACAGCAAACAACACAACAAACAGAGTATAGTATGGTATAGTATAACCTCAAACTTGATGCCATTGCTCCTTGCTTTAATCACATTTTGCATTATAGTTGCACCACGTTTGACTTCATTTTCATAAGCCTTAGAGGTGCCAACTTCTTCATTTTGACATTCTATTTCTTTGTTTGTATCCATTTAACTACAACAAGTTCAACATACCGTTTAGTATAACATCAACAAGCTCAACATGCATCATGCATTATTCTAAACAAGCTCAACATGTATTAGTATATATATTTTAAACAAGCTCAACATGCATTTTAATCATTTCAAAAAATTAATAACATCAATGCCTGAATAATGGTTCGAAGAAAGATGAAATGCAAAGAAAAGAGCAAACGCAGAAAGTTCACAGCAATAACATTCACAGAAAAACGGTTTGAAGAAATACGTAATGAGGGTTACGTATTTCAATGAAAATATAAGGTTCGAAATGATATTGGATGGAAATAAGGTTCGAAATGAAGGAGATGATCGTGGAAATACAGTTCATAATGGACGGGTTATAGGGTTTGCAAAAGAAGAAAAGAACGATGAAGGTTGTGATGATAGTGTAGTTTACATAATGAAGAGGAAACTGAAGAGGTTACTGTTATATATATTACCCTTTTACAGCGCTTTTTTATAACCCTTTTACAGCGCTTTTTCAATGAGCGCTGTAAAAGGCCTAAGCCTTTTACAGCGCTCGTTAAAAAACGCTCTAAAAGGCATTCTTATTTAATTTTTTAAAAGGCTCTTTTACAGCGCTTTTCCAAATAAGTGCTGTAAAAGACCTCATTGATTTAGAATGTTATATGAATGTTTTTTTTAAAGCCTTTTACAGCGCTTGTTCAAATAAGCGCTGTAAAATGTCTCTATTTTACTTTCAAAAGAGTCTTTTACAACGCTTATTTGGACAAGCGCTGTAATAGACCTCCTTATTTTATTATGTTATATGAATGTTTTTTTTACAGTCTTTTACAACGCTTTGTTAAAAGAGCGCTGTAAAAGGCCTTATTGTGTTTTGTTATGTTATTTTTTAAACTTTTCCTCTTCACCAAACTCCTTTTATGCATCTTATTCACAAACATCAAAGCTTACTCCTCAACACCCTTTTTATCTCTTTACATTCCCTTTCATTCTGAAATCGAAACTTGTTCTTCAGGTTCAACACCCTTTTATCTCTTTACATTCCTTCTTAAATCGAAACTTGGTCTTCAGGTTCATTGCCATGTTGCGAAAAATGGATTTGAGTCTGATGTTTTTGTTAACAATGTGTTTTTGTTAAAGAGCCTGTTAACAATGTGTTTTTTCCAAAAATGCGTACAAGGTGTTTGAAGAAAATCCTGTTAGATAAGGTCCTGTTAGTTGTCTGATGCATGTTATTTTTAAAGCCTTTTACAGCGCTTGTTAAAAAAGCGCTGTAAACGGCATCCTTATTTAATTTTTTAAAAAACAAGTGCTTATAAAATGTATCTTTATTTTATTTTTAAAAGGGCCTTTTACAACGCTTTTCCAAATAAGCACTGTAAAAGGTCTCTTTATTTTATTTTTCAAAGGGCCTTTTACAACACTTTTTAAAAAAAGCGCTGTAAAAGACTTTAAAAATAATATTCATCAGACACCTTATATGATTTTCTCTAACAGGATTTTCTTCAAACACCTTGTACGCATCATGGGAATCCCCAAAAGTGTACGAAAGTCACATCTTCTAGTACGCATCATGGAGAAGGTTGCATTCCAAGCTCACAAACTATGGTTTCTTGCCCTTACTCAAGAAAAATTTAGAAAAGTTATCAATAAGCAAGTCACCAGAATTTGTTAAAGGAAAAAAGCTTACACACAAAACTGATGTGTACTGTTTTGGTATCATTATGCTAGAGATTATAACTGGCAAAATTCCTAGTCATATATTAGATGGAGTTGAAGAAACAATAACAGTGATCTTTCTGATTGGGTTAGAACTGTTGTGAATAATGATTGGTCAACTGATATATTGGATTTGGAAATATTGGCTGAAAGAGAAGGACATGATGCAATGTTGAATTTAACTGAGATAGCTTTGGAGTGTACTGATATGATGCTTGAGAATAGGCCTAATATGAATGTAATGTTGAAGAGAATTGAAGAGATAGAGAAAATGGAAAAAGAGAATGAGTGAAATATATTTGAGTTATGTTTTCCATGAAGTGTATCATTGGAATATTCTTATATTCACTAGAACACTTGATTTATATGAGAAAGATACTATCTTGGATTCGTAGAATCATAGTGAACCACTATGATTTTTACAATAATTTTGTGTGCAAACATCACAAGAACATAATAAACCATTCACTCTCTATGCCATTCCAAATCAAAGTATTGTTCTGATACTTGAATATAAACATTTGGCTTAGCCTTCTCAACATCCTTCTGCATATATTGACATGAGTTATAAGTTATGATATACACTACTACTTTTGTAAAAGCAAGTTTCAAAGAATCTCCTTCCTGAATAAAACCAGAATAGAACAATAATTCAGATTACAACAATAATTCAGATTACATGCATGGCTTATATAAAACAATTAAACATGTACATTAAGATGCCGTTCTTCTTTTCCTGGTGGGATTCACATTTGTTTGTCCATTTACAATACGAAACGATGGATTAATCCAAATTCCCTCATCATGATCATCTCTAAGATATAAACCGTCATCAGTTGAATCAATTTCATGAGGTTGTTGTGATGTTGCAAATAAAAGATCATTACCAACACCTTCATCATTATTGTTATCATCACTTATTTTATTGGTCGATAGGACAACAGACCATTTATCATTAGAAGCATCAGTGACATAAAAAACTTGTTGAGCTTGCGACGCTAAAATAAAAGGCTCGTCTTTGTATCCCACCCTATTAAAATCCACATGCAAGAATCCTGACTCATCAATCCGAACACCATTATTATTATCGACCCACTTGCAACCAAATATGGGAACATGAAACATTGTGTAGTCTAACTCCCATATGCGCTCGATAACCCCAAAATATGATAGATTTGCATATATTGGGTTTTTGTCTTTTGCACTAGAGACATGCATCGCTTCAGCTACGAGAGTGACTCCACTATTTTGCATAGTGGTCTGATCATCTTGTTCTTTGGTATAAAATGTGTAGCCATTAATAACATAACCAGTGTAAGAAAAGACATGTAAGCTCGGACCATTTGCTAGCCACCTCAATCTCTTGTGAAATTGATCCGAGGTCTATATCAAACTTTGACTTTATGTGATTTTTTAACCATGTTATAAAACTTCGATTGTGCTATCGAGTTATCCAATTTTGATTCCTATTCATGTTCAAACGGGATAACTGATCCATGTGTATTGTAACATACGGTTGAACCTCATCATCATTGTGTAGAACATACAATTGTGCCTGCTCCCATTCTGTCCTTGATATAGTCAGCAGTCTCCTTCCAATTATCCCTTCTCCTGATATTCTTCCCGAATGACGAGACATGGGAAGCACTATGGATTCAACATTGGACAGATATTCAGTACAAAATTCAGCAGCATCTTCAACAATGTATCGTTCAGCAATACAACATTTTGGTCGACTTCTACTTTTTACGTACCCTTTTAATATTTTCATATATCGTTCTATCGGATATATCCATCTCATATAAGCTGGCCCATATATCGTTCTATACATCCATCTCATATATCGTTCTATCGGATACATCCATCCACAAAGTTGTCTCCTTAACCAGATGAACAGTAAGGTGAACCATTATATCAAAAAACGATGGTGGGAAATACATTTCAAGCTCACACAAAGTAACCACAATTTCCCTCTGCAATGTCGGTAATTTCTGAGGGTCGATCACTTTACTACAAATTTCCCTAAAGAAGAAACATAATCTAGTCAAGGCTAGTCGAACTTTTTCAGGTAAAATGGAACGTATACCTATTGGTAGCAAATGCTCCATTAGAATATGACAATCATTGGTCTTCAAACCTTTTAACTTGAGGTCTTTCATACAAACCAAATTTTTAATGTTCGAAGAGTATCCTTTTGGAACTTTAACTTCGTGTAGAAATTTACATAAAACAATTTTTTCCTTTCTAGATAGAGTATGAGCGGCTGGAGGTAGATATGTGCGATTTCCTTTCTTTACTGGAGCCAATTCATTTCTTATTCCCATATCGACCAAGTCCAATCTTGCGTTGATGCCATCTTTAGACTTTCCTGGAACATTGAGTAACATACCAATAACATTATCAAATACATTTTTTTCAATATGCATCACATCGAGAAAATGTCTTATATACAATGACTTCCAATATGGCAATTCAAAGAAAATTGACTTTTTCTTCCACCCAGTTTTGACCAGCTCTCCCGCAAAAGATTTGCCTAATTTATTGGTCAAACCTTGTACTTTTTCAAGTATTTGATATCCAGTCGGTGCTAAAGGAGCTTTACCTTCCTCTGATTTTCCATTAAATGCATTTCTCCACCCACGATACTGATGACTACAAGGTAAAAATCTACGATGTCCAAGAAACACATTCTTCTTACAATGTTTCAACCGCATCCAATTTGTACTCTCTTCACATATAGGACATGCACACTGACCTTTAATGCTATATCCTGATAAATTACCATATGCTGGAAAATCATTAATTGTGCCGAACAACATAGCCCTCAAATTGAAACATTCTTTCTTATACCCGTCATAAACTTCCACACCTGTCTCCCACATACATTTTAAATCTTCGATTAGAGGAGTCAAGTATACGTCAATATCATTCCCCGGTTGTTTGGGTCCAGAAATTAACAGAGACAACATCATAAACTTACGCTTCATACATAACCATGGAGGTAGATTATATATTACCAAAATCACAAGCCACGTGCTGTGTGAGATGCTTTGAAGACTATGTGGATTCATTCCATCAGTAGAAAGTGCAAGTCTTAGATTTCTTGACTCTATCCCGAATTCAGGATACTCGTGATCAATTTTTGCCCATTGTGGGGAATCTGCAAGGTGTCGAAACATTCCATCTCTAATTCTTTCATCTGCATGCCATGTCAAGTGTTTTGAATCTT
Organism: Cicer bijugum; assembly: GCA_037974875.1. Classification (NCBI taxonomy): domain Eukaryota; kingdom Viridiplantae; phylum Streptophyta; class Magnoliopsida; order Fabales; family Fabaceae; genus Cicer; species Cicer bijugum. The sequence goes on from JBBPBT010000487.1 coordinate 53,486, forward strand.
CTTCACTGCGATACATGCGCCTAAATCTTGGTATTATAGGAAAATACCACACGACTTTTTCTGGAGTAGATTCTTTCTTCTTATATCGAGAGACATTGCATTTCGGACACGCCTTAAGTAGTTCATATTCATTTCGAAATAAAATGCAATCATTAGGACACACATGAATCCTTTCGTAACTCATGCCAATAGAACACAAAATCCGTTTAGCCTCGTAGGTTCGACTGGGAAGTTCATTATCATCTGGCAAGATATCTTTTATGAGTGTTAATAATTCTATAAAGCTTTTATCATACCATCCATTACTCGCTTTTAAGTTGTACAACTTTAATATCGCCGACAGTCTTGTGAATTTAGTACAACCATTATATAATTCTTTCTCGGCATCACTCAACAAACTGTCAAACATTTTAGGATAATCTCGTAGATCTTCTTCAACTGCTTTTGTAATCTCATCAACTCGGTTCGACTCATATGTATCTGTATCGAAGTCAGTTGATGCATATGTCGAACTATTCTCAAAATTAATGTTTCCTCTTTTTTTCTCACCATGTCTTATCCAACATGTGTAGCTATGATCAATTCCATTACATACTAGATGTCCTTCTAATTCATCTTCTTTAACACATTTTCCAAAACAACATTTTAAACAAGGACAAACTACTCTATTTGGATCTTTTGCATTCTTCACTGCAAACTCAACAAACTCCTTCACTCCAATTTCATACTCTTTTGACAATCGATTGGCTGACATCCATTTCCTATCCGTATTATACCACCTATATAAATGCAGTTACAAAACTAATAAGCTTTCAAAACATATCAACAAGTTTCAAAAAGAAACCAATATCAACTAACAATTTCAAAACATAACAGATCATGTGGTATATATATATATATATATAATTTTTAGTTTTCAATTATTAAAAAACTAAGGATTTTTTGTCAAAAACAAATTAAAAAATACCTGAGACAACGTAGATGGCCGCACAGTACGTAGAGGATATTAAGGTTCAATTATTTGAAAGATGTAGAGGATATGAGGGTTTCCAACGTATATAATTATTTGAAAGATGTATTTTACAGCACTTGTGAAAAAAGCGCTGTAATAGGTAGTTAAATTCAATGAAAGCGCCTGTATTTTACATCGCTTGTGGAAAAAGTGCTGTAATAGGTAGTTAAATTCAATGAAAGCGCATGTATTTTACAGCGCTTGTGGAAAAAGCGCTGTAATAGGTAGTTAAATTGATTGAAAGCGCATGTATTTTACAGCGCTTGTGAAAAAAACGCTGTAATAGGTAGTTCAATTATTTGAAAGCGCATGTATTTGACAGCGCTTGTGAAAATAGCGTTGTAAAATAATTCGCGAAAGCGCTTCATTTTACAGCGCTTTTTGACAAGCGCTGTAAAAGCTTTATAACGTTATGCGCAAACGTTATTTGACCTACAACAACACTTCTTTTACAGCGCTTGTTATCAAAAGCGCTATGAAAGGCTCCGTTATTTTTAAAATATATTTACAATAGCGCTTGTGTTTAGCAAGCACTGTAAAAAGGGCGCTGTTAAATGTCATTTTTAGTGTAGTGATGTTATAAAACTTCGATTGTGCTCTCGTGTTATCAAATTTTGATTCCTATTCATGTTCAAACTAGATAATTGATCCATGTGTATTGTAAAATACGGTTGAACCTCATCATCATTGTGCAGAACATACAATTGTGTCTGCTCCCATTCTGTCATTGATATAGTCGTTACTCTCTTTCCAATTATCCCTTCTCCTATTATTCTTCTCGAATGACGACACATGGGAAGCAATATGGATTCAAAATTGGAAAGATATACAGTACAAAATTCAACAGTTTCTTCGATAATATACCGTTAAGCAATACAACCTTCTGGTTGTCTTCTACTTTTCACGCACCCTTTTAATATTTTCATATATTGTTCTATCAGATACATCCATTTCATATAAGTTGGCCCACAAAGTTGTGTCTCATTAACAAGATGAACAAAAAGGTGAACCATTATATCAAAAAACGAGGGTGGGAAATACATTTTAAGCTCACACAAAGTAACAACAATTTTCCTCTGTAATGTCGGTAATTTCTAAGGATCAATCACTTTATTACAAATTTCTCTAAAGAAGAAACATAATTTAGTTATGGCTCGTCGAACTATTTTAGGTAAAATGGAACGTATACAAATTGGCAGCAAATGCTCCATTAGAACATGACAATCATGGGTCTTCAAACCTTGGGGTCTTTCATACAAATTAAATTTTAATGGAACTTTAACTTCGTGTAGAAATTCATTTCTTATTCTCATATCGACCAAGTCCAATCTTGCATTGATGTCATTCTTAGACTTTCCTAAAACATTGAGTAACGTACTAATAACCCTATCAAATACATTTTTTTCAATATGCATCGCATTGAGAAAATGTCTTATAGACAATGATTTCCAATATGACAGTTCAAAGAAAATTTACTTTTTCTTCCACCCAATTATGATAAGCTCTCCCGCAAAAAATTTGCCAAATTTATTGGTCAAACCTTTTACTTTTTCAAATAGTTGATATCCAGTCGGTGCTAAAGGAGCATTACATTCCTTTGATTTTCCGTTTAATACATTTCTCCACTCACGATACTAATGACTAAAAGGTAAAAATCTACGATATCCAACAAATACGTTCTTCTTACAATGTTTCAATCGCATCCAATCTGTACTCTCTTCATATATAGGACATGCACACTGACCTCTAATGCTTTATCCTGATAAATTATCATATGCTAGAAAATCATTAATTTTGTCGAACAACATAGCCCTCAAATTGAATCATTCTTTCTTATACCGATCATAAACTTCCACACCTATCTCCTATATATTTTTTAAATATTCAATTAAAGGACTCAAGTATACGTCGTTAGCATTCCCCGGTTGTTTGAGTCCAAAAATTAACCGAGATAACATCATAACCTTACGCTTCATACATAACCATGGAGGTAGTTTATAAATCAACAAAATCACATGCCCCGTGTTGTGTGAGATGCTTTGAAGACTATGTGGATTCATTCCATCAGTAGAAAGTGCAAGTCATAGATTTCTTGACTCTCTCCCGAAATCAGGATACTTGTGATCTGTTTTTGCCCATTGTGGAGAATCAGCAGGGTGTCAAAAGTTTCCATCTCTAATTCTTTCATGTACATGCCATGTCAAGTGTTTTGAATCTTCTTCACTATGATTTATGCACCTAAATCTTGGTATTATAGGAAAATACCACGCGACTTTTGCTCGAGTAGAATCTTTATTCTTATATCGAGAGACAATGCATTTCAGACACGTATTTTGTAACACCCTGATTTTCTAAGTGAGGGTGTATTTTTTTTTCAAAAGAAATTAAAATAAAACAGAGAAATAAATAAGGTAACACCTTTGGATAAATAATTAAGTCATTATAATTTACAAGCAGCGGAAAAAGTTCTCAAAATATGAATTCAAAATATTTACATAACAAAAGTGGTACAGTCTTCCAGTTTAAAAATAAAAGCAACCCAAAAGAAAGGCATTTGTTCCCTCTGTGTCAACCTAGTCTGATCATTCTACAAAACAACTCAACACCCTGAGTGATCTCCACGCGCCCCGTGTGATCCTCCTAATGTAGCTCCAATCAAGCATTCCCATCTACATTCCCATCCGTAGGGTACGAACCGGTAGGATTGTAAGACCCTTAATTTTAAATCCTAAATTACTCAATTATAGGGTATTTTGTGTTGAGTTTCTTAGGCTGTTAGCCCTATTTTTGGTACTTAATGAGTTAAATGCCAAAAATATATTTTTGGAAATTGGATTAAAATTATTTGTTGGAGAATAATTTATTTACGTTGCGAAGAATTTAATTCCGGACAATTAGTTAAAAATATCACTCGTTGCTGAAAATCTATCTTTCAATTGAGTTGCGACGAGAATAGATATTTTATTAAATTAGATGAATGAAGTGAGGTGTGTAAGAGTTGTTAGATATTCATTTGAGTTTGGTTTTAAATATAATATAAATGTTTATATATATATATATATATGTATATACATATATTATTATTATTATTATTATTATAAGTATATATATATGTTATAAGTTAGATATATATATAGGCTTGAAAGGTCAGGAACGGAAGAAAAACAGAGGAAGCTAACATGCCTTCCACCTACGCAAACCCATCGCCCTTCTTTCTTTCTTTTTCCATTTCTTTTCTTTCTTTGGCTTCAAGAATAGAAACCCAAGGCTTGGTGAGTGATAGGACAAGGATTTCTCAGCTTCATACTTCCTCGTTGTTTCGAAAACGAAAAACGGTATTAGGGATTTCAAAACCGTCAAACACAAACCTCCCCGTTTCACTTAGATCTAAGTTTCGTTTCGCAAAGAGATAGAAGGGAAAGTTGCTCAAACCACGCTACGTTGCTAGGGGACCAACTTTGGAAGCGGCGTTGCGAGCGGAGATTTTACCGGATTTGCTCGCGGTACTGTAATCGCACGTTATAGCTAATGTGAAGGTAAGGGCTCCTTCCAAACTTTTAGTTTGCATTTAGGGCCTTATATGTGGTTGTGTGGAAAATAATTTTGTTAGGGATGGAGTATTGAATTGGGGAAAAATGTATCTAAGGCTTTATGGGTAAAATCTTAGAGTTAGGTTTTTGTTATATTGATGAATGTTTCGTGGAAAATGAATTTAAACTCATTTATGTATGATTTTGAGTAAATTAAACTTGTGTGTTTGAGTGGTGGATTGTGTTGATTTGTGTTCGTTGTTTTTGACGTGTTCTTAATTGATATTGATGAAATTTGAGATGTGTTTCGTGTGGTTTGTGTAGAAAACTGATTTGGTGTGAATTATGGATTGAATGTTAAAGTACGTTTGAGTTTGTTTTGTGTGGAATTTGAAAACCATTAAGTTAAATGAGTATTAACAATGGGGAATCTCTTAATGTCTTGTTTACTTAATGTGTGTTTGGCAAATCGTTTAAGCTAAATGAGTATTAAGAATGGGGAATCTCTTAATGTCTCGTTTACTTAATGTTGATTTGAAAATCGTTGAAGTTAATTGGGCGTTAAGAATGGGGAATCTCTTAATGTCTTAGTTACTTAATGTTGTTTGAAAATCGTTTAAGTTAACTGAGCGTTAAGAATGGGGAATCTCTTAATGTCTTGGTTACTTAATGTTTGTTTTTGAAAATCGTTTCCGATAAATGAGTATTAAGAATGGGGAATCTCTTAATGACTTGTTTACTGAATGTTTTGTTGTGGAAATCGTTTAAGTCAAAAGTATATTAAGAATGTGGAATCTCTTAGTATGTCTGTTTGCTTAATGTTTTGGTGTAAAAATTGGTTAAGTAAATGAGTATTAAAAATGGGGAATCTTTTAATATCTGCATTTACTTAACGATTGTTGTGAATGGAGTTAGTGTATGCTCATGCATTTCATTTGGTAAATTGTGCTGACCCATGATAGGTGGCACCTCGGTAAACTGTACTGACCCGTGATAGGTGGTACGTTTACGATTTACTTTTTGGTAAGTTGTGCTGACCCGTGATAGGTGGCACCTAGGTAAGTAGTACTTTGGCCTGTGATAGACGGTACACTTACGACTTATGTTTTTTCTTTTGTTAAATCATGCTGACCCGTGATAGATGGTATGTTTACGATTTACGCTTTTTAGTAAATCGTGCTGACCCGTGATAGGTGGCACCTCGATAATTAGTACTTTGGCCTGCGATAGGCGGTACAATTATGATTTACGGCCCTTCGAGGAGGGTTTTGGTTTGGAATTCCGAGTCCATGCATTTTTGCATATACGCATTGTGTTAGGGTGCTTGGCACACGAGTCGTGTTTGATTCAAGTTTATGATTGAGTGTTTGAACTTAAGTTGTGGTGGTAATTGGTTTTTATTTGCTAAGTGTTATGTTTTGGAATTGTGTGATAGTGTGTTTGGTTGCAAAACTATTTTGAAACTAAAGTTGTTGTGGTGATTGTGTTATAATTGCCAAGTGTGGATGTTTGGGAATTGTGTGATAGCGTGATTGATTGCAAAACCATTTCGAAACTTAAGATGTCGTGGTAATTGTGTTATAATCGCTAAGTGTTTTGTTTTGGAGTTGTGTGTAAGTGTGATTGATTGCAAAATTGTTTCGAAACTTAAGATATCATGGTGATTGCGTTATAATTGCTAAGTTTGATTGTTTGGAGTTGTGGGTAAGTGTTGATTGATTTCGAAACCCTTTGAAAAGCTGAAAAATACTGAATTTTGCTGTATTTCTGCTACTGTCTGATGTGTATTCGAATACAGCAAGCTGTATTCGAATACAAACATGCTGTTTTGCGACTGACTTACTGTGTAGTCGAATACAGACTGTTGTAGTCGAATACAGACTGTTGTAGTCGAATACAGACATGTTGTTTTGCTGCTGAATGCTGAAATAGCCTTGTATTCGAATACAAAGATACTGTATTCGAATACAACAGTGTTGTTTTGTTAAAAACTTCATTTTTCAACTTTGTGTATGCATGTTTGGCATATAGAAACCCTTTTAAGGTGTATGCTAAGTTGAGACGTTATTTTGTTCATTTAAAAACTTAAATATTATGTGTTAATTGTTAATTTCGGTTGGTGACCCTTTACAACTATTGTGGAAATCTGGGCTTTGCCCTCAGATGAGAACCAGGACCATCATATCGGTTCGTACCCTGTGGATGGAAATGTAGTTGGGAACACCTGACTGGAGCTATGTTAGGAGGATCTTGCGGGGCGCGTGAAGTTCACTCAGGATGTATAGTTTTTGTGGAATGATCAGATTAGGATGACGTATAGGGAGTAGATGTCTTTCTTTTGAATTGTGTTTATTTTAAATTGGAAGACTGTACCGCTTTTTGATGTTTAAATATTTTGGATTCATATTTCAAAAAATTATTCCGCTGCTTGTAAATTATTTTGACTTAAATATTTATCCAAAGGTATTACCTTATTTATTTCTCTGTTGTATTTTAATTTCTTTTGAAAAAAAAATACACCCTCGCTTTGAAAATCGGGGTGTTACATTGTGGTATCAGAGCTTTGGTTTAGATTTCTTTGGGGGCTGTGGAACCTTTGGTAATAGATTATAAGTCAACCTGTAGGTTGTGAGTCGTTATCTGATCATGCATCGGGGTAATTGGTCTGAGTTGTCAGATCAGGGGTAGTTATCATGTGTTGATATATTCAAAACTTAGTATTGGAATTATTCGAAGTGGTGTTAACACTTCTTCTTGATATTGGTTTTTTTGGAAATACTACCTCCAAGAGGGAACGACGTTGCAAGGATGAACGTCAATAGGGATGATCAAATGGTTGAAGCTACAAATAACATGGATGTTTTGTTGTTGCACGAACTGCTACAAAGACTCTGCGGGATCTGGAGAAGAGGAAAAGAGGGATTTATGCTATTAAGTCAAGAGGATTGAAAGATTGTCGTTGTTACCATCCTCCAATGTTCAAGGGTGATGAGAACTTAGGAAAGAGATGATTAGTGGATTCAAGAAATGGAAAAGATCTTCGAGATAACGAATTGTCCAACAGACCTGAAGCAAATCATGACGGCATGGAATTATAAAATTGTTCCAAGGACACAGAAGCTATGTGTTGGTGTAAACTCGAAGATGATGAGTATGGATGGATTAACATTAGACTAATAAGGGATTTCAAGTAATGATCTAAGTTGAGGACTCTTGTTAAGAAAAGTATTAGATGTTTTCCTGGTAGATTTCAGGATGAAACTGGATGAAGTTTGACAACTGTCAAGGAGATGTGAACATCATGGAATTGTTGAGAAGATAAGGCTTCCTTTTGGAATAACATTTGGTGCTTAGGTGTCAATGAAAGAGACTGGTATTGAAGTTAAGGGAGCGTTGCACATTAGGAGTAAATACTCCCTTGGTTAGATAAAATACGCTTGAGGAATAGTCGATACCTTGAGGGATAAAGTCGAGCTTTCGAGTTAGACTGGATTCACAACTTGGATTATTAAGAATGGATAGTAATATTGGATGAATCTATAGACACGTAAGTGTGAATTTTGAGCGATGTTCGGAAAAACATAATGAATTAAGCCTTGATGTATTGAACTCTATGTTACCATTAAGTGGAATTTGAAGTATCGAGTACGAGAATACTTGAGATTGCGGTAATATAAGTTGGAGAGTCTATTAAAGGATGGAAATTACTAAGAGGACGTTAATATTTTGACGGGTTGGAAGGATTATGTGAGATTTGATTTGGGGCCCTAAGATGGTTGATGTTATTAGTTGATGATTTAATATCCACAGAGTTAGATGGAGGATCAAGTAATGCTTAAAACTTCCATAATCAAAGGAGTTGAGACAAGCAAGTGATAAATAATTCATGGTAAGGATGGAAGTGTTTGGAGATTTTGAGGATCAAATTTTAGAATCCTATTAAATGATAGGAAGTGAAAAAGAAGAGATGTAAAGAATGATTTATGATTTAGTTGTTGGTCTTGGGAAATCAAGCGTTGAGATATTTTACTGCAAAAATTTATGAGGATGAAGTTATAGATAATTATTTCTTAGGAAATGCTAATGAGGAACGTTTGATAAATAATTCTTTAGGACGTTCGATTGCTAGGATTCTTTCAGTTTGTATCTCGGTGAAGGTTGAGAAGGAATAGGAGTCCAGCGAGTGAACCAAATATTGGAAAATGTGCCAAGAAATTTGTGGGAGCAGCACATAGAGATGCAGCTTATGACGATTAAAGATTCAAGAAAGGAATTATCTCACCTATAATTCAGACATTAGTATTATAAAGGTATGCCAAGATATAAAGACATTACTTGAGTGCATGTCATGGGGATTGTTATTGTGTTCGTCAATAAAATGAGTTAAATGTTTACTTGATATGAAGCAATTGAACATGAAATGGAAAAGTTTGGTGGGAATTAGCAAGCCTTGATTTATTGGAATCACTATAATGAAGATGTATCAAGGTTCGAGGTAGAAATTTAAGGTTTGTATAAATGGAAAAGTGATGGAGTGAATACAATGCGGTTGACCGGTCATAATGAAAGGATAATCATCAAGTTGCAAATGAAGGACACAGTGAAATTAAGAAGTATTAGAATGAATGTTGGCAGTAGAGGTAGGAGGATTATTTTCGAGTTGTGCATAATTTCGAAGTATGTAAGAAATTTTCTAGTGAAGCGTGAATTTGAGGTGTTAGGCATGAGACAAATGTAGACCTTGACCTGTGAATTAAACTCAAGTTGGATTTTAATGGAAAACGTGACTCTTGAAATGAAATACTAAACTGGAAAGAAGTTTGTGTGTCCCAAGTGGTATAGTCTTTGGCATGATTTCGAAAATGTTTGAGGAAGCTTTGATCACCAAGCATATGTGGGGATGGAATTATTAAATTTATAACTGGAATAACATACTGATATGAACACTACAGTTGACATAGTTGTACAACTTAAGAAAGATCGAGGATTTGTGGACAAGGGAGAAATTTAGGAGTTCTCGGATGTAGTGATTGTTCTATGCTCAGTGTGTTGGGGTCATTCTAAGTGTTTCACTTTGGTACCAAATGGATGTTTCGTACCAAGTGGATGCAAATGAGACTACGTGACATATGTATGCGATATTTTACTTCGTCGACAGGATCAAAGTTATAGGGAAAGAAGGGAAACTCAATGCACTTTGAGAAGATTGTTGACTGCTTGTACATTCAGATAACCTCCGTTGTAAGTTGCAAGGAGTGCTATTACAGTTCGGTTAAGATAGTCTAAGCCACTATCATGGTTGTTGGTTATTTATTGACAAATTGAGGGACTGATCATCCTTAATCTCTTGTCGATAGTAGACAAAACCATGTTGAATGGAACGGATGAGCCTTACCGACTATGAATGGGTGCAGAGTTATTAAGCACCCTATGAAAAGGGGTAGACAACACTTTCTTCGAGAAGGCCGGGTGAAACTAGTTGTGACTGGTATGTTGAATTTGGGTACAAATCAAGTGTGGATTGTTACTCGTACTTTAAGTTTCGAGGACGAAACTAATTTTAGGGGGGTAGTAATGTAAGACCCTTAATTTTAAATCCTAAATTACTCAATTATAGGGTATTTTGTGTTGAGTTTCTTAGGCTGTTAGCCCTATTTTTGGTACTTAATGAGTTAAATGCCAAAAATATATTTTTGGAAATTGGATTAAAATTATTTGTCGGAGAATAATTTATTTACGTTGCGAAGAATTTAATTCCGGACAGTTAGTTAAAAATATCACTCGTTGCTGAAAATCTATCTTTCAATTGAGTTGCGACGAGAATAGATATTTTATTAAATTAGATGAATGAAGTGAGGTGTGTAAGAGTTAGTAGATATTCATTTGAGTTTGGTTTTAAATATAATATAAATGTTTATATATATATATATATATGTATATACATATATTATTATTATTATTATTATTATTATTATAAGTATATATGTTATAAGTTAGATATATATATAGGCTTGAAAGGTCAGGAACGGAAGAAAAACAGAGGAAGCTAACATACCTTCCACCTACGCAAACCCATCGCCCTTCTTTCTTTCTTTTTCCATTTCTTTTCTTTCTTTGGCTTCAAGAATAGAAACCCAAGGCTTGGTGAGTGATAGGACAAGGATTTCTCAGCTTCATACTTCCTCGTTGTTTCGAAAACGAAAAACGGTATTAGGGATTTCAAAACCGTCAAACACAAACCTCCCCGTTTCACTTAGATCTAAGTTTCGTTTCGCAAAGAGATAGAAGGGAAAGTTGCTCAAACCACGCTACGTTGCTAGGGGACCAACTTTGGAAGCGGCGTTGCAAGCGGAGATTTTACCGGATTTGCTCGCGGTACTGTAATCGCACGTTACAGCTAACGTGAAGGTAAGGGCTCCTTCCAAACTTTTAGTTTGCATTTAGGGCCTTATCTGTGGTTGTGTGGAAAAGAGTTTTGTTAGGGATGGAGTATTGAATTGGGGAAAAATGTATCTAAGGCTTTATCTAAGGCTTTTTGTTATATTGATTAATGTTTCGTGGAAAATGAATTTAAACTCATTTATGTATGATTTTGAGTAAATGAAACTTGTGTGTTTGAGTGGTGGATTGTGTTGATTTGTGTTCGTTGTTTTTGACGTGTTCTTAATTGATACTGATGAAATTTGAGATGTGTTTCGTGTGGTTTGTGTGGAAAACTGATTTGGTGTGAATTATGGATTGAATGTTAAAGTACGTTTGAGTTTTTTTTGTGTGGAATTTGAAAACCATTAAGTTAAATGAGTATTAAGAATGGAGAATCTCTTAATGTCTTGTTTACTTAATGTGTGTTTGGAAAGTCGTTTATGCTAAATAAGTAATAAGAATGGGGAATCTCTTAATGTCTCGTTTACTTAATGTAGTTTTGAAAATCGTTAAAGTTAATTGGGCGTTAAGAATGGGGAATCTCTTAATGTCTTGGTTACTTAATTTCTTGGAATCTCTTGGTTTTGCTTCCTTTTTCGTTCCTTTCACACAAGTTTGGAAGGACGCGACGTTGTGAGCAGAGATTTTACCGGATTTACTCGCGGTACCGTAATCGCACATTAAAGCTAACGTGAAGGTAAGGGCTCCTTCCAAACTTTTAGTTTGCATTTAGGGACTTATATGTGGTTGTGTGGAAAAGAATTTTGTTAGGGTTAAAGTAGTATTTCGTGGAAAATGAATTTAAACTCATTTATGTATGATTTTGAGTAAAGAAAACTTGTGTGTTTGAGTGGTGGATTGTGTTGATTCGTGTTCGTTGTTTTTGACGTGTTCTTAATTGATACTGATGAAATTTGATATGTGTATGGTTGGACTTTGTGGAAAAATGAATTGATGTGTTTTGATGTGGGTTGATAATATGTTTGAGTTGTTTTGCGTGGAATTTGAAAACCATTAAGTTAAATGAGTATTAAGAATGGGGAATCTCTTAATATCTTGTTTACTTAATGTGTGTTTTGGGAAAATCGTTTAAGTTAACTTGGCATTAAGAATGGGGAATCTCTTAATGTCTTGGTTACTTAATGTTGTTTTGAAAACCATTAAGTTAGATGAGTATTAAGAATGGCAAATCTCTTAATGTCTTGTTTACTTAATGTGTGTTTGTGAAAATCGTTTAAGCTAACCGGGCGTTAAGAATAGGGAATCTCTAAATGTCTTGTTTACTTAATGTTTGTTTTGGAAAATCGTTTAAGTTAACTGGGCATTAAGAATGGGGAATCTCTTAATGTCTTGGTTACTTAATGTTTGTTTTGGAAAATCGTTTAAGTTAACAAGGCATTAAGAATGGGGAATCTCTTAATGTCTTGGTTACTTAATGTTGTTTTGAAAATCGTTTAAGATAACTGGGCGTTAAGAATGGGGAATCTCTTAATGTCTTGGTTACTTAATGTTGTTTTGAAAATCGTTTAAGATAATTGGGCGTTAAGAATGGGGAATCTCTTAATGTCTTGGTTACTTAATGTTGTTTTGAAAACCATTAAGTTAAATGAGTATTAAGAATGGGGAATCTCTTAATGTCTTGTTTACTTAATGTGTGTTTGTGAAAATCATTTTAGTTAACTGGGTATTAAGAATGTGGAATCTCTTAATGTCTTGGTTACTTAATGTTGTTTTAGAAACCGTTTAAGTTAAAAGAATATTAAGAATGGGTAATCTCTTAATATGTCTGTATGCTTAATGTTTGGCGTGAAAATCGTTTAAGTTAAATGAGTATTAAAAATGGGGAATCTTTTAATATCTGCATTTACTTAACGATTGTTATGGATGGAGTCAGTGTATGCTCATGCATTTCATTTGGTAAATTGTGTTGACCCGTGATAGGTGGCACCTCGGTAAACAGTACTGACCCATGATAGGTGGTACGTTTATGATTTACTTTTTGGTAAGTTGTGCTGACCCGTGATAGGGTGCACCTCGGTAAGTAGTACTTTGGCCTGTGATAGGTGGTATACTTACGACTTACGCTTTTTCTTTTGGTAAATCGTGCTGACTCGTGATAGGTGGCACCTCGGTAAACAGTACTGACCCGTGATAGGTGGTACGTTTACTATTTACGCTTTTTAGTAAATCATGCTGACCCGTGATAGGTGGCACCTCGGTAATTGGTATTTTGGTCTGCGATAGGCGGTACAATTATGATTTACGGCCCTTCCAGGAGGGTTTTGGTTTGGAATTCCGAGTCCATGCATTTTGGCATATACGCATCGCATTAGAGTGCTTGGCACGCGAGTCGTGTTTTGATTCAAGTTATGTTTGAGTGTTTTGAACTTGAGATGTTATTGTGAATTGTTGGTTATTTTTGTCTGTGTTGGGATTGTCGAGTCAAGGTGATGCCATGTGATTTGTTGGTTCATCTTGTCCGTGTGGGTATTACGTTGTAACTGTTAAGGTGTTAGGTATTTGATTATGGTGTGTAAGTGTGATGGATTGTAAAACTGTTTTGAAAACCCAAGTTGTCGTGGTAATTGTGTTAAAATTGCTAAGTACTATGTATTGATTATCGTGTGTGAGTGTGATGGATTGTGAAACTATTTCGAAGCCCAATTTGTCGTAGCGATCGCATGGGAATTGCTAAGTGTTAAGATTTGGTATTATGTATGAATGTGACTGAGTTAGTTTATGTATTTTAGGAAGAATATACAGAGAAATCGATTTCCCCAATCGATTTGATGAGTTATAGGGACTTCGCAAATTTGACAAAATTGATTTACCCAATCGATTTTGTAATATGTTTTTCAAAACCATTTAAGAAATCGATTTAGCAAATCGATTGAATTCATTACAGGAGCTCAGCCAATTGACGAAATCAATTTGGTCAATCGATTGGCTCTTCATTAAAACGATTTGTCCAATCGATTGGCTTCAATGCAGGGGCCAATTTTTCCTTAAATCGATTTGCCCAATCGATTTATTTAAGTCCAGAGTTCAGTATTCACTAAAAACTTTAAGGAAATCGATTTGCCCATTCGATTAGCTCAGTAGAAAATCTTATTTTGATGGATTGAGAACTTTCTTTTGATTTCATTTACATTTGGGAAGCATTATATGAACTTTTAGCATATGGAAAATCCTTTTAAGGTGCATTCTTAGTTGAGAGGATATTTTGTGCATTTAAAAGCTTAAATGTTATATGTTAACTATTAATTTCAGTTGGTGACCCTTTACAACTATTGTGGAAATCTGGGTTTTTCCCTCAAATGAGAGCCAGGACAATCCTATCGGTCCGTACCCTACGGATGGGAATGCTTGACTGGAGCTATGTTAGGAGGATCTTACGGGGCGCGTGGAGATCACTCAGGACGTATAGTTTTTGTGTATAGAATGATCATATTAGGTTGACATAGAGGGAACGTACGTCTTTTGAATTGTATTTATTTTAAAACGGAAGACTATACCTATACTAATATTGTCAACGTGACATGTTATTATCGATGGGTTACATGTCCCATCTTTTGATGTGTAAATATTTTGGATACATATTTTGAGGAACTTCTCCGCTGCTTGTAAATTTTAATGACTTAATTATTTATCCAAATGTATTACCTCATTTATTTCTCTGCTTTATTTTAATTTCTTTTGAAAAAAAAATACACCATCGCTTTGAAAAACGGGGTGTTACATTGTGGTATCAGAGCTTTGGTTTGGTTTTCTTTGGGGGCTGTGGAGCCTTTGGTTATAGATTGTAAGTCAACCTGTAGGTTGTGAGTCGTTATCTGATCATGCTTCGGGGTAATTGGTCTAAGTTGTTAGATCAGGGGTAGTTATTATGTGTTGATATATTCGAAACTTGGTTTTGGAATTATTCGAAGTGGTGTTAACACTTCTTCTTGATGTTGGTTTTTCGGAAACACTACCTCCAAGAGGGAACGACGTTGCAAGGATGAACATCAGTAGGGACGATCAAGTGCTTGAAGCTACGAATAACGTAGATGTTTCTGTTGTTGCACAGACAACTGCAAAGACTTTGCAAGATCTGGAGAAGAGGGAAAGAGTGATTTGTGCTCTTAAGTTAAGAGGGTTAGAATAATTTCGTCGTTACCATCCTCCAACGCAAGGTTGGATGGGGGACCAAGTAATGCTTAAAACTTTCATAATCGAAGAAGTTGAGGCCGACAAGTGATAAATAATTCATGTTAAGGATGGAAGTGTTGGAGATTTTGAGGATCAAATTTTAGAATCCTATTGAATGATAGGAAGTGAAAAAGAAGAGATGTAACAAATGATTTATGATTTAGTTGTTGGCCTTGGGAAGTCAAGCGTTGAGATTTAAGCTGAGTGTTTTAGTGACTAGATGAACAATGAAAGGTATGTGGGTCTTTGAGATATTTTACAGCAAAATTTATGAGGAATGTTGAGAAATAATTCTTTAGGACGTTCGATTGTTAGGATTCTTCCAGTTGTATCTCGGTGAAGGTTGAGAAGGAATAAGAATCCAGCGAGTGAACCGAATATTGGAAAAGGTGCCAAGAAACTTGTTGGAGCAGCACATAGAGATGTAGCTTATGACAATTAAAGATTCAGGAAAGGAATTATCTCACCTATAATTCAGACATTATTATTATAAAGGTGTGCCAAGATATAAAGACATTACTTCAGTGCATGTCATGGGGATTGTTATTGTGTTTGTCAATCAAAGGAGTTAAATGCTTATTTGATAGGAAACAATTGAACATGAAATGGAAAAATAATGGAGTGAATACAATGCGGTTGACCTATCATAATGAAAGGATAATCAACAAGTTGCAAATGAAGGACACAGCGAAATTAAGAAGTATCAGAATGAATGTTGGCCGTAGAGGTAGGAGAATTATTTTCGAGTTGGTGCATAATAGCGAAGTATGTAAGAGATTTTCTAGTGAAGCGTGAACTGAGGTGTTAGGTATGAGACAAATGTAGACCTTGATCGGTGAATTAAATTCAAGTTAGATTTTAATGGAAAACGTGACCCTTGAAATGATGTACTAAACTGAAAGGAAGTTTGTGTGTCCCAAGTGGTATAGTCTTGGACATGATTTTGAAAATATTTGAGGAAGCTTTGATCACCAAGCATATGTGGGGATGGAATTATTAAATTTATAACTGGAATAACATACTAATAAGAACACTACAGTTTGACGTAGTTGTACGACTTAAGAAAAATCGAGGATTTATGGACAAGGGAGAAATTTAGGAGTTCTCGGATGTGGTGATTGTTTTGTGCTCAGTGTGTTGGGGTCATTCTAAGTGTTTCACTTTGGTACCAAATGGATATTTCGTACCGAGTGGATGCCAATGAGACTACGTGACATAGGTATGGGATATTTTACTTCGTCGACAGGATCAAAGTTATAGGAAATTAAGGGAAATTCAATGGACCTTGAGAAGATTGTTGACTGCTTGTACATTAAGATAACCTCATATGTAAGTTGCAAGGAGCGCTATTACAGTTCGGTTAAGATAGTTTAAGCCACTATCATGGTTGTTGACTATTTATTGACAAATTGAGGGACTGATCATCCTTAATCTCTTGTCGATAGTAGACAAAATCATGTTGAATGGAACAGACGAGCCTTACCGACTATGGATGTGTGTGAAGTTGTTAAACACCCTATGAAAAGGGGTAGGCAACATTTTTTTCGAGAAGGCCGGGTGAAACAAGTTGTGACTAGTATGTTGAATTTGAGTACAAACCTAGTGAGGATTGCTACTCGTACTTTAAGTTTCGAGGACGAAACTAATTTTAGGGGGGTAGTAATGTAAGACCCATAGTTTTAAATCCTAAATCATCCAATTTTAGGGTATTTTTTGTGGAATTTCTTAGGCTGTTACCCCAGTTTTTGGTATTGAGTGAGTTAAATGCCAAAAATATATTTTTAGAAATTGGATTAAAATTATTTGTCGGAAAAATATCTCGGGTTGCTGAAAATTATACCGGTCAATTGAGTTGCGACGAGAGTAGATATTTTTATTAAATTAGATTAAGAGGAGAATGAAATGATGGGGGTAAGAGTTGTTAGATAATTGTTGGTTTGTTTTAATTATAATATATTAATATATGACTCTATATATTTATATATTGTAAGTAATATATATATATATATATATATATATATATATATATATATGGTTGGAGGGAAAAAGGAAAAAAGGAAATATAAAGAAAAGAAAATAGAAGGAAGGAAAACCAAAGGAAAACCATTTTCATCTACTTCCTCTCCTCTGCCTCGCGAAAACCTTTCCCTCCTCCTTTTTTCTTCTTCTTGGTTTTGCTTCCTTTTTCGTTCTTTGACTTCAAGAATAGAAACTCGAGGATTAGTGGGTAAGAGAGCAAGGTTTTCTTAGCTTCATACATCCTCGTTGTTTCGAAAACGAAGAAAAACAGTATTAGGGATTCAAACACAAACCTCCCCGTTTCATCTAGATCTAAGCCTCCTTTCAAGAAGTGATATAAGGGAAGGTTGCTCACCCCCGTGCTACAGTGCTAGGGGACCAACTTTGGACGCGATGTTGTGAGCAGATATTTTACCGGATTTACTCGCGGTACCGTAATCGCACGTTAAAGCTAACGTGAAGGTAAGGGCTCCTTCCAAACTTTTAGTTTGCATTTAGGAACTTATATGTGGTTGTGTGGAAAAGAATTTTGTTAGGGTTAAAGTAATGTTTCGTGGAAAATGAATTTAAACTCATTTATGTATGATTTTGAGTAAATGAAACTTGTGTGTTTGAGTGGTGGATTGTGTTGATTTGTGTTCGTTGTTTTTGACGTGTTCTTAATTGATACTGATGAAATTTGATATGTGTATGGTTGGACTTTGTGGAAAAATAAATTGATGTGTTTTGATGTGGGTTGATAATATGTTTGAGTTGTTTTGCGTGGAATTTGAAAACCATTAAGTTAAATGAGTATTAAGAATGGGAAATCTCTTAATATCTTGTTTACTTAATGTGTGTTTTGAGAAAATCGTTTAAGTTAACAAGGCATTAAGAATGGGGAATCTCTTAATGTCTTGGTTACTTAATGTTGTTTTGAAAACCATTAAGTTAAATAAGTATTAAGAATGGGGAATCTCTTAATGTCTTGTTTACTTAATGTGTGTTTGTGAAAATCGTTTAAGCTAATCGGGCGTTAAGAATGGGGAATCTCTTAATGTCTTGTTTACTTAATGTTTGTTTTGGAAAATCGTTTAAGTTAACTGGGCATTAAGAATGGGGAATCTCTTAATGTTTTGGTTACTTAATGTTTGTTTTGGAAAATCGTTTAAGTTAACTGGGCATTAAGAATGGGGAATCTCTTAATGTCTTGTTTACTTAATGTTTGTTTTGGAAAATCGTTTAAGTTAACTGGGCATTAAGAATGGAGAATCTCTTAATGTCATGGTTACTTAATGTTTGTTTTGGAAAATCGTTGAAGTTAACTGGGCATTAAGAATGGGGAATCTCTTAATGTCTTGGTTACTTAATGTTGTTTTGAAAATCGTTTAAGATAATTGGGCGTTAAGAATGGGGAATCTCTTAATGCACAAAATAATTTTTTCATATGCTAAAAGTTCATACAATGCTTACCAAATGAATATGAAATCAAAATAAGTCTCAAATCAATCATGTAATGAACAACGGCCAATTCGTTGATGAACCAATTGAGCAATCGATTATCTAACTCAAAATAAGAATTTCAACTGAGCCAATCGATTTGGCCAATCGATTTTCCGAAAGTTTTTAGTGAAAACTGAACTCTTGGCTTGAATCAATCGATTGGGGAAATCGATTTACTGAATAACTAAGCCCCTGTGTTAAAGCCAATCGATTGGACCAATCAATTTCGTGAAAGACTGAGCCCCTCTATTGAAGCCAATCGATTGGACAAATCGATTTCGTGAAAGACTGAGCCTCTGTATTGAAGCCAGTCGATTAGGCAAATCGATTTCGTGAAAAATGGCTGAGTTCTTGGATGGCCAAATCGATTTAGCCAATCGATTTCTTCATTACATTTTCAAAGTTCAAGAAAACAGGAGACATATCAATCGATTTACCAAATCGATTTCTTAAAGGGTTTTGAAAGACAAGTTACAAAATCGATTGACAAATCGATTTGATCAATTTAGAGAAGTCCCTGTAACTCATCCAATCGATTGGGGAAATGGATTTCCTTGCTTATTCTTTCAAAAACACATAAACTAACTCAATAATATTCATACATAATACCAAATCTTAACACTTAGCAATTCCAACGCGATTACCACGACAAATTGGATTTCGAAATAGTTTTACACTCCATCCCATTCACACACAATATAGAACATAACTCTTAGTAAAATCACACAATCAAAATGACATCTCAAGTTCAAACACTCAATCATAAACTTGAATCAAACACTCTTATACATAACTTCAAAACATAACACTTAGCGAAATCAACACAATCATAAATTTGAATCAACCACGACTCGTGTGCCAAACACCCTAATGCAATGCGTATATGCCAAAATGCATGGACTCGGAATTCCAAACCAAAACCCTCCTCGAAGGGCCGTAAATCATAATTGTACCGCCTATCGCAGGCCAAAGTACCAATTATCGAGGTGCCACCTGTCACGGGTCTGCACGATTTACTAAAAAGCGTAAACCATAAACGTACTGCCTATCACGGGCCCATATCGTTTACCAAGGTGCCACCTATCACGGGTCTGCACGATTTACTAAAAAGAACGTAAATTGTAAATGTACCGCATATCACAGGCTAAAGTACTCTTTACCAAGGTGCCACCTATCACAGGTATGCACAATTTACAAAAAACCGTAAATCGTAATTGTACCGCCTATCATGGGCCAAAGTACTATTTACCAAGGTGCCACATATCACGGGTTTGCACAATTTACAAAAGCGTAAATCATAAATATACCGCCTATCACAGGCCAAAGTACTATTTATCAAGGTGCCACCTATCACGGGTCTGCACAATTTACAAAACGCATGAAAATGCATGAGCGTATACTGACTCCATCCACAACGATCGTTAAGTAAATGTAGATATTAAAAGATTTCCCATTTTTAATACTCATTTACTTAACCGATTTTCACACCAAACATTAAGCAAACACGCATATTAAGAGATTTCCACAACAAAACATTCAGTAAATGTAACACCCCGTTTTTCAAAGCGAGGGTGTATTTTTTTTTCCAAAAGAAATTAAAATAAAACAGAGAAATAAATAAGGTAACACCTTTGGATAAATAATTAAGTCATTATAATTTACAAGCAGCGGAAAAAGTTCTCAAAATATGAATTCAAAATATTTACATAACAAAGGTGGTAGAGTCTTCCAATTTAAAAATAAAAGCAACCCAAAAGAAAGACATATGTTCCCTCTGTATCAACCTAGTCTGATCATTTTACAAAACAACTAAACACCCTGAATGATCTCCATGCGCCCCGTGAGATCCTCCTAACGTAGTTCCAATCAAGCATTCCCATCCGTAGGGTACGAACCGGTAGGATCATCCTGGCTCTCATCTGAGGGCAAAGCCCAGATTTCCACAATAGTTGTAAAGGGTCACCAACCGAAATTAACAGTTAACACTTAACATTTAAGCTTTTCAATGCACAAATAACCTTTTTCAATTTATCAAACATCTTATAAGGATTTTCCACATGCTAAACGTTCATGTAATGCTTGCCAAATATAAATGAAAACAAAAGAAAGTTCTCAATCCATCAAGTAATACATAACTCACCAAAACATTGATAAATCAATTGAGCAATCAATTATCTAACTCAAAATAATATTTTCCACTAAGCCAATCGATCGGGGAAATCAATTTCCTGAAAATTTTTAGTGAAAACTGAACTCTGGACTTAAATCAATCGATTGGGTAAATCGATTGACTCAATCGATTGGGTAAATCGATTTCCTGACAGACAGAGCCCCTGTATTGAATCCAATCGATTGGGCAAATCAATTTCGTTAAAGATAGAGCCCCTGTAATGAATCCAATCAATTTGGCAAATCGATTTCTTAAATGGTTTTGAAAAACATATTACAAAATTGATTGGGTAAATCGATTTTGTGAAAGACAGGGCCCCTGTAACTCATCAAATTGATTGGGTAAATCGATTTCCTTGTGTATTCTTTCAAAAATTCATAAACTAACTCAATCACATTCATACATAATCCCAAATCTTAACACTTAGCACTGATAACGCAATCGCTACAACAACATGAGTTTCGAAATAGTATTGCAATCAAACATGTTATCACCAAATTCCAAAACATAACACTTAACACTTATGACCCAATTACTACAACATCAGGAGTTTCGAAATGGTATTGCTATCAAACATGTTATCACCAAATTCCAAAACATAACACTTAACACTTATAACACAATTACTACAACATCATGAGTTTTCGAAATGGTATTGCAATCAAACATGTTATCACCAAATTCCAAAACATAATACTTAACACTTATAACACAATACCCACACGGACAAAATGAACCAACAATTCACAATTTAATAGGGTGTAGTCTCTCACGGACAAACACCTGTGCAGTCTCTCACGGACAAACACAATTCACCAGGGCGTAGTCTCTCACGGACAAACCCCTGTGCAGTCTCTCACGGACAAACACAATTCACCAAGAAACGTAAGTCGTAAACGTACTGCCTATCACGGGCCCGTACCATTTACCAAGGTGCCACCTATCCCGGGTCTGCACAACTTACCAAAAATCGTAAACCATAAACGTACTGCCTATCACGGGCCCGTACAGTTTACCAAGAAACGTAAGTCGTAAACGTACCACCTATCACGGGTCTGTACTGTTTACCGAGGTGCCACCTATCACGGGTCTGCACAACTTACCAAAAAGCGTAAACCATAAACGTACTGCCTATCACGGGCCCGTACCGTTTACCAAGAAACGTAAGTCGTAAACGTACCACCTATCACGGGTCTGTACTGTTTACCGAGGTGCCACCTATCACGGGTCTGCACAACTTACCAAAAAGCGTAAACCAAAAACGTACTGCCTATCACGAGCCCGTACCGTTTACCAAGGTGCCACCTATCACGGGTTTGCACGGTTTACTAAAACAAACATTAAGTAAACGAGTCAATAAGAGATTCCCCATTCTTAATACTCATTTGACTTAAGCGATTTTCAAAACAAATAATAAGTAAACAAGACATTAAGAGATTCCCCATTCTTAATTCTTATTTAACTTAAACAAATTTCAAAACAAACATTAAGTAAACGAGACATTAAGAGATTCCCCATTCTTAATACTCATTTAACTTAAGCGATTTTCAAAACAAACAATAAGTAAACAAGACATTAAGAGATTCCCCATTCTTAACGCCCAGTTTACTTAAACGATTTTCCAACAAACAAACACACATTAAGTAAACAAGACATTAAGAGATTCCCCATTCTTAATACTTATTTAACTTAATAGTTTTCAAATCCCACACAGAACAAACTCAAACATATTCACAAATTTATTACACAATTCACGCCAAAACACAACAATTCATTTCTCCACAAAATCATCTTTACGACGACATTAAGTAAACGCAGATATTAAGAGATTCCCCATTCTTAATACTCATTTAACTTAACGATTTTCAAAACAAAACATTAAGCAAACAGAAGTATTAAGAGATTCCCCATTCTTAATACTCTTTTAACTTAAACGGTTTTCCAAAACAAACATTAAGTAACCAAGACATTAAGAGATTCCCCATTTTTAACGCCTAGTTAACTTAAACGATTTTCCCAAACACACATTAAGTAAACAAGATATTAAGAGATTCCCCATTCTTAATACTCATTTAACTTAATGGTTTTCAAAATTCCACAGAAAACAAACTCAAACGTACTTTCACATTCAATCCATAACTCACACAAAATCATTTTTCCACACAGACCACACAAAACACATCTCAAACATGTTAACAAATTCAATCCCCGATTCACATCAAACCACATCAATCAACAAACATCAAGTATGAACATGCCATGTACGATGAACACAAATCAACGCAATCATAACACTCAAATACATCAAATTTCATTTACTCAAAATTATACATAAATGAGTTAAATTCATTTTCCCCAATTCAATACACCAACCCTAATCAAATTCCTGTCCACACAACTACAGATAAGGCCCTAAATGCAAACTAAAAGTTTGGAAGGATCCCTTACCTTCACTTTAGCTTTTTCGTTCGATTCCGGTACCGTGAGCAAATCCGGTAAAAATCTCCGCTCGCAACGCCGCTTCCGAAGTTAGCTCACTAGCACCGTAGTGTAGTGGTTAGCAACTTTCCCTTTTATCACTTCTTGAAACGACACTTAGATCTAGATGGAACGGGGAGATTTGAGTTTGAATCCCTAATACTGTTTTTCTCCGTTTTTGAATCAAAGAGGAAGAGTGAAGTTGAGAAATCCTTGCCCTATCACCCACTATCAATTTCGAAATCTAAGGAAAGAAAAGAAAGCAAAAACGAGCAACAATAGACGAAGGGAGAAAAATGGTTTTTGCGAGGCAGAGGAGGAAGAAGATGGAATTCTGTTTTCTCTCCTTCTCTTTTCCTTTCTTCCTTTTTCTTTCCTTTCTATTTCTTTTCTTTTCAATTCCTTCCCTTCCTTTTCTATATATATATATATATATATATATATATATATATATATATATATATATATATATATATATATATTAATTATAATTAACAAATATCTCAAAACCTTTAGATATTTATTAAATTATCCTTTCACCCAAAACGCATTAAACTCTTCGCAAAAGATTCACTGCAGTTAAATTAATTTATTTATCGAAGAGTAATTCTAATTGATATCAAAATATCTTTTTGATCATACAAACTCCAAAATATTAATAACTTGGTCAAAAAGCCCCTGAGTTCAATACCAAAAATTCATTAAAATACTTAAAGTACACTTAAAAATTATGGGTCTTACAGTAAACAAGACATTAAGAGATTCCTCATTCTTAATACTCATTTAACTGAAACGATTTTCAAAAACAAACATTAAGTAAACAAGACATTAAGAGATTCCCCATTCTTAATTCTCATTTAACTTAAACGATTTTCCAAAACAAACATTAAGTAACCAAGACATTAAGAGATTCTCCATTCTTAACGCCCAGTTAACTTAAACGATTTTTAAAACAACATTAAGTAACCAAGACATTAAGAGATTCCCCATTCTTAATGCCCAGTTAACTTAAACGATTTTCAAAACAACATTAAGTAACCAAGACATTAAGAGATTCCCCATTCTTAATGCCCAGTTAACTTAAACGATTTTCACAAACACACATTAAGTAAACAAGACATTAAGAGATTACCCATTCTTAATTCTCGTTTAACTTAATGGTTTTCAAATTCCACGCACAAAACAAACTCATACATACTTTCACATTCAATCCATAATTCACACCAAAACACATCAAATCATTTTTCCACACAAACCACGTCTCAAAATTCTATAATTATCAATTATGAACATGTCGAATACGACAACACAAATCAACACAATAAATTTCATTTATTCAAAATCATACGTACATGAGGTAAATTCATTTTCCATGAAACATTCATCAATAAAACCAAAACCTAACTCTAACATTTTACCTATAAAACCTTAGATTCATTTTCCCCCAAATCAATACATTAACCCTAACCAAATCCTTTTCCACACAACCATAGATAAGTCCCTAAATGCAAACTAAAAGTTTGGAAGGAGCTCTTACCTTCACTTTAGCTTTTTCGTTCGATTACGGTACCGTGAGTAAGTCTGGCAAAATCTTCGTTCGCAACGTTGCTTCCAAAGTTGGTCCACTAGCACCGTAGCACAGAGGTGAGCAACCTTCCATTCTATCACTTCTTGAAAGGAGGCTTAGATCTAGATGAAACTGAAAAGTTTGTATTTGACGGTTTCAGAATCCCTAAGACCGTTTTTCTTCGTTTTCGAATCAAAGAGGAAGAGTGAAGTTGAGAAATCTTTGTCCTATCACCCACCCAGCCTTGGGTTTCTATTCTTGAGCTTAAAGGAAGTAAAGAAAACGAAAATGGAGGGAGGGAGAATAAGGGTCACGCGAGGCAGAGGAAGAAGATGAAGCTGTTTTATTTCCTTTGCTTTTCTTTTCTTCCTATTTCTTTCCTTTCTTTTTCTTTTCTTTCCTATTCCTTCCCTTCCTTTTCTATATATATATATATATATATATTAACTACTTTTAACAAATATCCCCAAATCTAGATATTTATTAAATTTACCAGTTTACCCATAACGCATTAAATTCTTCGTAAAGGATTCACCGCAGTTAATTCAATTTATTTATCGACGAGTAATTCTAATCGGGCATCAAAATATCTTTTTGGTCATATAAACTCCAAAATATTAATAACTTTGGCTTAAAAGCCTCCGAGTTCAATACCGAAAATACACTAAAATACATAAAGTACACTTTAAAATTATGGGTCTTACATTACTACCCCCGTGAACTCTGGCTTAAATAAATCGATTGGGCAAATCGATTTAATGAAAAACTGAGCCCCTGTATTGAAGCCAATCGATTAGGCAAATCGATTTAATGAAAACTAAGCCCCTGTATTGAAGCCAATCGATTGGGCAAATCGATTTAATGAAAACTGAGCCCCTGTATTGAAGCCAATCGATTTACCAAATCGATTTAATGAAAGACTGAGCCCCTGTATTGAAGCCAATCGATTTACCAAATCGATTTCGTCAAAATGGCTGAGTTCCTGGATGGCCAAATCGATTGACTAAATCAATTTTGTTAAAAAGGATGAGTTCCTGTGATAATTCCAATCGATTTCTTAAATGGTTTTGAAAGACAAGTTAAAAAATCGATTGGTAAATCGATTTGGTCGATTTAGAGAAGCCCATGTAACTCATCCAATCGATTGGTAAATCGATTTCTGTACTTATTCTTCAAAAAATACATACTAACTCTATCACATTCATACATAATACCAAATCTTAACACTTAGAAATTCCCACGCGATCACTACGACAAAATGGGCTTCGAAATAGTTTTTACAATCCATCACTCTTACACGCATTAATTAATACATAACACTTAGCAATTTCAACACAATTACCACGACATCATGAACTTCGAAATAGTTTTGCAATCAACATGCTATCACACAATTCCAAATCATAGCACTTAACACTTGTAACACAATCACTACAACATCATGAGTTTCGAAGTAGTTTTGCAATCAAACATGCCTTCACACAATTCCAAAGCGTAACACTAAGCATAATCAACACAATCACAATGACATCTCAAGTTTTAAAACACTCCAACATAAACATGAATCAAAAACGACTCGCGTGCCAAGCACCCTAATGCAATGCGTATAGGCCAAAATGCATGGACTCGGAATTCAAAAACCAAAACCCTCCTCGAAAGGCCGTAAATCATAATTGTACCGCCTATCGCAGGCCAAAGTACCAATTACCGAGGTGCCACCTGTCACGGGTCAGCACGATTTACTAAAAAGCGTAAATCGTAAATGTACCACCTATCACGGGTCAGTACGGTTTACAGAGGTGTCACCTATCACGGGTCAGCACGATTTACTAAAAGAAAAAGCGTAAGTCGTAAATGTAACGCCTATCACAGGCCAAAGTACTATTTACCGAGGTGCCGCCTATCACGGGTCAGCACAACTTACCAAAAAGTAAATTGTAAACGTACCACCAATCACGGGTCAGTACTGTTTACCGAGGTGCCACCTATCATGGGTCAGCATAATTTACCAAATGAAATGCATGAGCATACACTGACTCCATTCACAACAATCGTTAAGTAAATGCAGATATTAAAAGATTCCCCATTTTTAATACGCATTTAACTTAAACGATTTTCACGCCAAACATTAAGCAAACAGACATATTAAGAGATTCCCCATTCTTAATATTCTTTTAACTTAAACGATTTATAAAACAACATTAAGTAACCAAGACATTAAGAGATTCCCCATTCTTAATACCTAGTTAACTTAAACGATTTTCACAAACACACATTAAGTAAACAAGACATTAAGAGATTCCCCATTCTTAATACTCATTTAACTTAATGGTTTTCAAAACAACATTAAGTAACCAAGACATTAAGAGATTCCTCATTCTTAACGCCCACTTATCTTAAACGATTTTCAAAACAACATTAAGTAACCAACACATTAAGAGATTCCACATTCTTAATGCCCAGTTAACTTAAACGATTTTCAAAACAACATTAAGTAACCAACACATTAAGAGATTCCCCATTCTTAATGCCCAGTTAACTTAAACGATTTTCCCAAACACACATTAAGTAAACAAGACATTAAGAGATTCCTCATTCTTAATACTTATTTAACTTAATGGTTTTCAAATTCCACGCAAAACAAACTCAAACATATTATCAAATCCAATCCACAACTCACACCAAAATATATCAATTCATTTCTCCACAAAATCCAACATACACATATCAAATTTCATCAGTATTAATTAAGAACACGTCAAATACGACGAACACAAATCAACACAACCCACCACTCAAACACAACAAGTTTCATTTACACAAAATCATACATAAATGAGTTTAAATTCATTTTCCACGAAACATTACTTTAACCCTAACATTACTTTATTAAAATTACCATTTCACCCATAACGCATTAAATTCTTCGTAAAAGATTCACTGCAGTAAATTTAATTTATTTATTGATGAGTAATTCTAATCGAGCATCAAAATATCTTTTTGGTCTTATAAACTCCAAAATATTAATAACTTTGGCTAAAAAGCCTCCGAGTTCAATACCAAAAATACACCAAAATACATAAAGTACACTTTAAAATTATGGGTCTTACATATTTAGTAATTCATATTCTTTTAGAAATAAAATGTAATCATTAAGACATGCATGAATCCTTTCGTAACTCATGCCAATAGAGCACAAAATTTGTTTAGCCTCGTAAGTTTGACTGGGAAGTTCATTATCATTTGGAAACCTATCTTTTAGGATTGTTAATAATTTTGTGAAGTTTTTATCAAACCATCTATTAATCGCTTTTAAGTTGTACAATTTTAATATCACCGATAATCTTGTGAATTTAGTACAACCATTATATAATGGTTTCCCTGTATCAATGAACAAACTCTCAAACATTTTACGACAATCCCAAAGATCTTCTTCAACTGCTTTTGCAATCTCCTCAACTCGGTCCCACTCATATGTATTTGTGTCGAAGTCATTTGAAGCATATGTCAATCCATTCTCAAAATTAGTGTTGCCTTTTTTTTCTTACCATGTCTTATCCAACATGTATAGCTTTGATCAATTCCATAAATTTCCTTCCAATTGATCTGCTCTAACTCATTTTTCAAAACAACATTTTAAACAAGGACAAATGATTCGACTTGGGTCTTTTGCATTCTTCACTACAAAGCCAACAAACTCCTTCACTCCATTTTTATACTCTTTTGAAAATTGATTGGCAGACATCCATTTCCTATCCATTTTATATGACCAATATTAATACAATGTTACTCAAATGATAAGTTACTGATAACATTATACTAATCTATGGTATACATAGTCAGATTTCAAAACAGAACAGATCGAACATATTTAAAAAAATAACGGATCTAGATTTTATATGATTTATCAGGTAACAATTTATTTGATTTATCAAGGTGCATCAATTAATTTGAAACTCTTTTTTTTTTGTATGATTTATCAGGTAACATTTACTATCAAGTAACATTTTATATGATTTATCAGGTAAAAATTTATTAGTTTTAGTGACAACAACAAATTAATAAATACAGTACCTGAGACAATAATCACTCAGTAGAAATTGACGCACAATAGAGGAACAGTAGAGGAGGGTTCAACGAGAAGATGGTGCACAATAGAGGATGGTTCACACAGTAGATGAGATGAGGGTTTGTAGGGTTAGGGAGAGAACGTATCAAAAATATTTTTATTTATTTAAAGAGAATGATTTTTATCAAATACGCATCCTTTTACATCGCTTATATCAAAAGCGCTTTAGAAGACCATGTTATTTGTGTGACACCGCTATATTATATAGAAAAGGATCTAAAAGTGTTGTAAACATAATATGGTAGCGCTATAATTTACAGCGCTTGTATACAAGCGCGGTAAAAAAAACATTGTAAACATTATGTAAGAGCGTTAATGGACCCTACAATAGCGCTTTTGAAAAAAGGGATGTAAACATTATGACCTACAACATTGTTTTTTCTATAGTGTTTTTCAGAAAATCGTTGTTGTATTCTCCATTAATTTTACAACAACACTTTTAGTAAAAAAACGCCGTAAAAGACGCAATGTTAAATGCTAATTTTGGCGTAGTGCCAATTTATATTGGATGCAAACGAGTTAAACGACGAATCTCCTTCAAAATACTTTGGAATACTTGAAGTGAATTGCACATTCACATCAAGTCTATCGATTAATGATAATTTAAAGAATAAAGTTTCTTCATTTACTCCCGTGCGCTTGAGAAAAGAAGAAATGACTCAGAAATATTTTTGACATAAATTTAACTCATGTAACTTGAAAAATGTCTTGTCTTTTCTACCTCTAAAGTGTCTTTATTTATAAAGAAACTCATACCAATTGATGAAAGAAAACAACTCTTGAAAAAGTTTGTAACCCTTAGTAATCTAACAGATGCATTAGTTTGATGTTTAAGAGATGTATTAAACCCAAAAATTGAATTTTTTTGACAAAGTGTTATATTAAGTTATTTAATTTTACTACAATAATATAGCTATTAAAGAATTTCAAATATATTTTGAAAATTTCCCTCACAATCCCCTATTATTTTCAAAATATATCTAAATCCATTATTTCAAAAATCTCATGGTTTCAAAATATATCTAAATCCAATATATTTTCAATCATCCTAGAATAGATTGGTATACAAGTTTTGAACCAACTATTCATTAGAATAAGTGTGGATAACGTACACATGAAATCTCGGTACCATTGATCGAAATATAAATATGACACATTTGATAAGATCCTATGTCTCATATCCTTTTTCATGAGAATTTAAGAGTCAAGCCTTTGAACTCTATACAGTAGCCCACTTCATTCTCATATAGGTGAACTATATCACAAATGCATCCACCTCTAATTATTTTCTTAAACTAATCTTCGAACTTTTTAAATGTCTTATTGGCGTCTTTAGTCTATGAAAATTTAGTTGAACACAACAAATCAGTGAGAGAAGCAGGGAGAATCAGTGAGGCATAAAATTCCTATGAGTGACATGAGAGAACATGGTTCATGCCAATCTAAAATGACTTAAACATTTGTTGTTGATATAGTGAAAACAACACTTTTTCCTTAAGAAGTTTGCTTTCCTTTTTTTTTTTTTTTGTTATTTCTGAATTTTGTGGATAAATTACAACTGATAAATAAATTCTATCGATATTTTTTTATCAAAGACGTGTCTCGATGTTCAACATGTGTTGATGTTCGACCCCACACCCCACACATTGATTACATTCGATAATTTATTTTAGTGCCATACAAGGAGTTTGACAAAATGTTAGCGAAGTCTTATAATATGAAGTTTGTGTAACGTCCATAATTTGAATTTATAGGGAAGTTAATTCAAGTACTTAGATTGGACGGCGTTATTAGTTGTTTTTTAGGATTTGAGTTCATGCTTGCTGGAGAAGATCCTTGAGGCAAGAACATAAAGAGAAGGTTTTTGGTCTCTCAGAAAAGGTAAAACAGAGGACAGAGAAGCTAGAGAAAAATGAAGCAACAGTTTTGCCAAGAGATTGGAATCTAGAGAGAATTCACTTTTTCCAAAGAAATATTTCTACTAGCTAAATAGCATGTTCAAGACTTATTTGTTTTCCTGCATTTTACTATAATATCAATCCTTTTTTGTTTAATATGGAGAGCATGGTGTCATGTGGATTAGATGATTGAATCATACATACCAAAATATCTTTGAGCTACTCATAGGCTTGTTAAAATCAAGAGTATTTATTTTTAATATTTATTTTAATAATCAAAGATGATATTAGATAAAAAAAAGTAATCCACTTATAATAATACAATTTATTTCAAGTCAAAATTACAATCTATAAAAGTATTTAATAGGACAACTTTATCAATATTAAGTTTTCCATCTTAAAATATGATTTTATTCTTTAATAATGCACAAATAATACATTGCATTCACCTAAGTTTTATTCTAAAATATTTAAAAAATAGTTTTTCATAAGAAATTTATTTAAAATATTTATGTTTTTTATGAAGACAAAGACAAAAGAAAGTGATCAAGTTGCAAATTCAAAGAGATGTGAACAATCAAGTCAACTATTGTCAATATGCCAGAATACTAATAATTTAAGGTACATGATGCAATCAAATATCGTTATATTTGAAATGCACGTGAGAACTTTCTATTTTAGCATATGCATCAAGAATTTTCAAAGTGTCAAACTCATGAACAATGTTTAAAAATTAAGTTTTTTACAAAAAGTCAAAGTTGTATTCGACTACATATATGAGTAGCTAAATACAGATGAAGTCAATATCAAAAACTACACATATGTATTCGACTACAACATATTGTAGCCAAATACAAATATCAAATCAGGAGAAAAAATTGCACATTTATATTCGACTGCAAGATGTTGCAACCGAATACAAATACCAAGTCATTAGCTAAAACTGCACTTTTGTATTTGACTACAACATGATTTAGCCGAATACAAAATTAAGCTATCTATATTTGACTACAAGGATGTGTATTCGAATATAAGCTTAAAATTTTGAAATAAATTTGAACGTTACAAAGGTGTACTCGACAATATTTTGGCTGTAGCCAAATACCATTGCAAAACAATGCAATTTTTCAGTTTAGATTCAATCTGGATCATTTTATATGTTCATCACACTTCTAGGAACGATTTTCGCTGATATGAAGTGATGTCTAAGGAGTATAAATACTTCTTAGTTTCATATTTAACTTAACAACCTCAACAACAATCTTAGAACAATATTTTGAAATATTTTGTGAATTATTCAAAGTCATACTTTCAGATTTCAAGTACATATTTTACATTGTCATATCATCGAGAAATATTCTCTGTTGTATTTAAAGTTATATTATATTGTTATCATTATACCCAACTATTATCGCTTCTTGATTTCAGTCAAAATCATTGTTGTAAAATCATTCAAGTTATTGTGTAAATTGAGTAAAGTGGTGTACTTTCTTCAAGTGTTGTAAACTAGGATAATGATGTGTTATCTATTCTTAGGCATATTGTTAGAAGTTTACAACAGAAGTTTTAGTGTTAGACTTGTACTTATCCTAATAATAGTGAAAAATCTCTTGTGGAGTGCAAGAGGACTAGATGTACTCTTGGTTGTAAGGGGAATCAGGATAAATTATTCTATTATTTATTTTTCTATTATTTACAAGTTTCTCTATACACAAATTCTAATTAGAAAAGTAATCCACTAAGTCTCTAAAAACAAGAAAATTTCTAAACACCTAATTCCCCTTACAAGAGATTGGAATCTAGAGAGAATCCACTTTTTCCAAAGAAATATTTCTACTAGCTAAATAGCATGTTCAAGACTTATTTGTTTTCCTCCATTTTACTATAATATCAATCCTTTTTTGTTTAATATGGAGAACATGGTGTCATGTGGATTAGATGATTGAATCATACATACCAAAGTATCTTTGAGCTACTCATATAGGCTTGTTAAAATCAAGAGTATTTATTTTTAATATTTTTTTTAATAATCAAAGATGATATTAGATCAAAAGAAGTAAAAGGGATATTCCGCCTATAATAATACATTTTATTTCAGGTCAAAATTACAATCTATAAAAGTATTTAATAAGACAATTTTCTATTAGTTCCCCTTACAAATCAACTCCCACCCATAACTTTAGTTATGATAACAACATAGAGTAATATGTCATAACATCTTAAAATATGATTTTATTCTTTAATAATGCACAAATAATACATTGCATTCACCTAAATTTTATTCTAAAATGTCTAAAAAATAGTTTTTCATAAGAAATTTTTGTAAAATATTTATGTTTTTATGAAGACAAAGACTAAAGAAAGCGATCAAGTTGCAAGCTCAAAGAGAAGTCAACAATCATGTCAACTATTGTCAATATGCTAGAATACTTATAATTTAAGGTACATGATGCAATCTAATATTGTTATAATTGAAATGCACATGAGAACTTTCTATTTTAGCATATGCATCAAGAATATTCAAAGTATCAAACTACATGAACAATGTTTAAAAATCAAATTTTTGATAAAAAATCAAAGTTGTATTCGACTACATATATGAGTAGCCGAATACAGATGAAGTCAGTAGCAAAAACTGCACATCTGTATTTGACTACAACATGTTGTAGCCAAATACAAATATCAAATCAATAGCAAAAATTGCACATTTGTATTCGGCTACAAGATGTTGTAGCTGAATATAAATACCAAGTCATTTTCAAAAACTGCACTTTGTATTCGACTACCACATGATGTAGCCGAATACAAAATTAAGTCATTTGCATTCGACTACAAGGATGTGTATTCAAATATAAGCTTAAAATTTTTAAATAAATTTAAACGTTACAGATGTGTATTTCACTACATTTAGGTTGTAGCCGAATACAATTGGGAAATAATAATGCAATTTTTCAGTTCAAATTCAATCTAGATCTGCTCATATGTTCATCACACCTCTAGGAACGATTTCTGTTGATCTGAAGTGATGTGTAAGGAGAATAAATACTTCTTAATTTCATATTTAACTTAACAACCTCAACAACAATCTTAGAACAACTTTGAACAACATTCTGAAATATTTTATAAATTATTCAAAGTCATACTTTCATATTTCAAGTACATATTTTACATTGTTGTATCATTGAGAAATGTTCTTTGTTGTATATAAAATTATATTATACTGTTATCATTGTACCCAACTGTTATACCCTCTTGATTTCAGTCAAAATCATTGTTGTAAAATCATTCAAATTATTTTGTAAATTGAGGAAAGTGGTGTACTTTCTTCAAGTGTTGGAAACTAGGATAATGATGTGTTATACATTCTTAAGCATATTATTAGAAGTTTGTAACAGAAGTCTTAGAGTTAAACTTGTGCTTATTATTACAATAGTGGAGAATATTTTGTGGTGTGCAAGAGGACTGGATGTACTCTTGGTTGTAAGAGAAATCAGGATAAATTGTTGTGTTATTTATTTTTATGTCATTTACAACAATAGTGGAAAATCTCTTGTGGTGTGCAAGATGACTGGATGTACTCTTGGTTGTAAGGGGAATCAGGATAAATTGTTGTGATATTTATTTTTCTGTCATTTACAAGTTTCTCTATACACTAATCTTAATTAGAAAAGTCATCTACTAAATCTCTAAAAACAAGAAAATTTATAAACACCTAATTCCTCCAAGATAGTGTGTAGCCAATAACTTCTTTAATCTGATCATTGCAATAAGGGTTTCGTATGGAGTTGGCTAAGGATGCATATACAACAACAAAAGCCTTTTTATATATGATTATGACCGAACAATATATTGTGCTAAGGCTTGTCATACACGGAAGAAAAGGATTGGAAACATATACTCTTCTAGTTTCTTAGGCATGGAACTAATTTCATTATGAATTTATTTCACTTTGCTTTGATTATCAAGTATTATTATAACTTAAGATTTAGAAAATTCAATTCTACTACAACACTTAATGTTCCAAAGAATTGGAAACACTTCTCATTGTTGAGGTCAATTAAATTTCTTTTCCTAAAATATTTTTTCTTTGTTATGATACACCTTAATCAATCTTTGATTTAGTGAGTATAATGTCATGTGGATGAGAAGTCTCGTATATTTAGAATTGTTTAAGCTCCAAAAATTGAACTGTAACTGGTTTATAAACATAACTCAATTTAAAATTTTGTACAAATTTTTAATTAAAATTGATTTCGAACTAATTCTTAAGTGAATTTTTTAAAAAAGATTTAGCTAACTAATTTATCTTATATGATGTGATTTAATTCATAAATCTTTTAACTGATTTTGTTTTTTTTAGTGCGGCGCAGTGCTGTGTGCACAATAGTAACATCCCGTTTTTCAAAGCGAGGGTGTATTTTTTTTTTAAAGAAATTAAAATAAAACAGAGAAATAATAATTAAGTCATTAAATTTCACAAGCAGCGGAAAAGTTTCTCGAAATATGAATCCAAAATATTTTCATATCAAAAAGTGGTACATGTAACCCAACGAGAATAACATGTCATGCCGACAATAATAGTACAGTCTTCCAGTTTAAAATAAACACAATTCAAAAGAATGACATTTGTTCCCTCTATGTCAACCTAATCTGATCATTCTACAAAACAAACTAAACACCCTGAGTGATCTCCACGCGCCCCGTGAGATCCTCCTAACGTAGCT
The DNA here is from genome assembly GCA_037974875.1 of Cicer bijugum. NCBI lineage: Eukaryota > Viridiplantae > Streptophyta > Magnoliopsida > Fabales > Fabaceae > Cicer > Cicer bijugum. The sequence continues at coordinate 89,109 of JBBPBT010000487.1, forward strand.
CCAGTCAAGCATTCCCATCTACATCCCCATCCACAGGGTATGAACCGGTAGGATAGTCCTGGCTCTCATCTGAGGGCAAAGTTCAGATTTCCATAATAGTTGTAAAGGGTCACCAATCGAAATTAATAGTTAACACATTACATTTAAGTTTTTAAATGCACAAAATACCTTTTCCACTAAGCATGCACCTTAAAAGGATTTTCCATATGCTAAAAATTCATGTCATACTTGCCAAATAAAAATGAAATCAAAATAAAGTTCTCAATCCATCAAGTAATACATAACTGACCAAAACATTAATAAATCAATTGAGCAATCGATTATCTAACTCAAAATGAGAATTTATACTGAGCCAATCGATTGGGAAAATCGATTTCCTGAAGGTTTTTAGTGAAAACTGAACTCTGGGCTTAAATCAATCGATTGGGGAAATCGATTAAATGAAGAACTGAGCTCTTGTGTTAAAGCCAATCGATTTCCAAAATCGATTTTGTCAATTTGGCTGAGTTCCTGTCTTGGCCAAATCGATTGGCCCAATCGATTTCTTAATTGATTTTGAAAAAACAAATTACAAAATCAATTGGGTAAATCGATTTTGTCAAATTTGCGAAGCCCCGGTAACTCATCAAATCGATTGGGGAAATCGATTGCCCTGCATATTCTTCCAAAAATTCATAAACTAACTCAATCACATTCATACACAACTCCAAATCTTAACACTTAGCAATTTCAACACAATCATTACAACATCATGAACTTCAAAATAGTTTTGAAATCAACATGCTATCACGCAATTCCAAATCATAACACTTAACACTTATAACACAATCACTACAACATCATGGATTTCGAAATAGTTTTGCAATCAAACATGCTTTCACACAATTCCCAAACATAACACTTAGCAATTTCAACACAATCACATTTACCAAGGTGTAGTCTCTCACGGACAAACACCTGTGCAGTCTCTCACGGACAAACACAATTTACCAGGGTGTAGTCTCTCACGGACAAACACTTGTGCAGTCTCTCACAGAGAAACACAATTTACTAGGGTGTAGTCTCTCACGGACAAACACCTGTGCAGTCTCTCACGGAGAAACACAATTTACCAGGGTGTAGTCTCTCACGGACAAACACCTGTGCAGTCTCTCACGGACAAACACAATTTACCAAACACGTAAATCATAAACGTACCACCTATCACGGGTCAGTACTGTTTACCGAGGTGCCACCTATCACGGGTCTGAACGATTTACTAAAAAGCATAAACCATAAACGTACTGCCTATCACGGACCCGTAGTGTTTACCAAGGTGCCACCTATAACGGGTCTGCACGGTTTACTAAAAAGAACGAAATTTGTAAATGTACCGCATATCACAGGCCAAAGTACTATTTACCAAGGTGCCACCTATCGCAGGTTTGCACAATTTACAAAAACGTAAATCCTAAATGTACCGCCTATCACAGGCCAAAGTACTATTTATCAAGGTGCCACCTATCACGGGTCTGCACGATTTACAAAAAGCATGAAAATGCATGAGCATATACTGACTCCATCCACAACAATCTTTAAGCAAATGCAGATATTAAAAGATTCCCTATTTTTAATACTCATTTAACTTAAACGATTTTCACCACAAACATTAAGCAAACAGAAGTATTAAGAGATTCTCCATTCTTAATACTCTTTTAACTTAAACGATTTTCAAAACAAACATTAAGTAAACAAGACATTAAGAGATTCCCCATTCTTAATACTCATTTAACTTAGACGATTTTCCAAAACAAACATTAAGTAAACAAGACATTAAGAGATTCCCCATTCTTAATACTCATTTAACTTAAACGATTTTCACAAAGACACATTAAGTAAACAAGACATTAAGAGATTCCCCATTCTTAATACTCGTTTAACTTAATGGTTTTCAAAACAACATTAAGTAACCAAGACATTAAGAGATTCTCCATTCTTAATACTCAGTTAACTTAAACGATTTTCACAAACACACATTAAGTAAACAAGACATTAAGAGATTCCTCATTCTTAATACTCATTTAATTTAATGGTTTTCAAATTCCACACAAAACAACTCAAACATATTATCAAATTCAATCCACAATTCACACCAAAACGCAACAATTCATTTCTCCACAAAATCGTTTTCACGACAACATTAAGTAAACGTAGACATTAAGAGATTCCCCATTTTTAATACTCGTTTAACTCTAATGGTTTTCAAATTCCACACAACACAAACTCAAACATATTATCAATCAACATCAGAACTTATCAATTCATTTCTCCACAAAATCCAATCATAAACATATCAAATTTCATAAGCATCAATCATGAACACGACAAATACGATGAACACAAATCATCACAACATACCACTCAAAACACAACAAATTTCATTTACTCAAAATCATACATAAATGAGTTTAAATTCATTTTCCACGAAACATTCATCAATATAACCAAAACCTAACTCTAAGATTTTACCCATAAAGCATTAGATTCATTTTCCCCAAATCAACACTTCAACCCTAACAAATTCCTTTTCACACAACCACAGATAAGTCCCTAAATGCAAACTAGAAGTTTGGAAGGAGCCCTTACCTTCACGCTAGCTTTTACGTGCGGTTATAGTACCGCGAGTAAGTCCGGTAAAATCTCCGCTCGCAACATCGCTTCCAAAGTTGGTCCACTAGCACCGTAGCACGGAGGTGAGCAACTTTCCCTTCTATCACTTCTTGAAAGGAGGCTTATATCTAGATGAAATGGGGAGGTTTTTGTTTGACGGTTTTGAAATCCCTAATACCGTTTTTCTTCATTTTCTAATCAACGAGGAAGTATGGAGCTGAGAAAACCTTGCTCTCTTATCCACTAATCCTTGGGTTTCAATTCTCGAGCTTAAAGAAACCAACGAATGAAGAAAAAGGGAGAAGGAGGGGTGAGCGCGAGCAGAGGAAGAAGAAGGGAAAATGTTTTGTTTTCTTTCTCTCTCTTTTCCTTTCTTGCTTTTTCTTTCCTTTCTATTTCCTCCTCTTTTCCTTCCACACAAACATATATATATATATATATATATATATATATATATATATATATATATATATATTACTTTTAACAAATATCTTCAAATATCTAGATATTTATTAAAATTACCATTTCACCCCTACGCATTAAATTCTTTATAAAAGATCCACCGCAGTTAATTTAATTTATTGATCGACGATTAATTTTAATCGGCATCAATATAACTTTTTGGTCCTTTAAACTCCCAAAATATTAATAACTTTGGCTAAAAAGCCTCCGAATTCAATACCAACGTACACTAAAATACATAAAATATGCTTAAAAATTATGGGTCTTACAACAATCCTCGTATTTCTAACTATTTTTATAAAGTGTAACAGTGTTTGGTTAAATATCAAATTTTAGATTTCTTTTTTTTTTTTTTTTTGATATAGTTGTAAATTGAAGGGGAAGAAATTATTTGTTGTACTGATACGTGCTCGTGTATAGATACAGATCAGAGATGGAATTATATATTGCAAAAAACGTGTAACAATGGTGACCATAACCCATTTTTGCTAGAAATATATAAATATACTTAACAGAGTAAAAATGAAACTGATAGTAATTTTGAAATTTAAATATAGATTTTGAGTTTTGAAATTGTTTGCATTACAACTTAAATACTTGTAATTATTTATTTGATGATAATGCATGCACAAAAACTGTATTCATAATTTTAATACTTGTTAAAATCATATAAAATTTAGTGATTCACTTTTTTTATTTTATTCAAAACACAACTTTACTACTTTGTAGAATACAAATTTACATAATTCTTATGTTCTTATTTGATATAAAGTATTAGGGAATAAGATTTTGTGCAGTTTAAAAATATTGCAATGTTTGCAGTTTTACATCTATTAGGTTTAAAATTTTGAAAAGATTAGGAGTTGAGGGGTCAAAATCACCCCTCTCAATTTCAACTTTTCTCTAGTATTGTGATGGAAACCAACTGATATATTATGGTAAAATGAATGCTACAATTATGTTTTCTGAATATTCGAGAGATCCAGAACTAATTTGTATTAAGCTACAATTATGTTTTCCCTTGTATTAACCATTCTTAGATCTTGTTGATGTGAAAGTACATTTGATGTTTTCACCTAGGTCAATCTTTAAATTTTGTAATATTTCCCAAATTAACAAAAGCAATTCAAGCCAGTAGATAAAGCTTTGACTTTTCTAAATTCAGAGTATTCCATACATGCCAACATAGTAACTACTACTCTATTAAACTATCAATCATATTGAGTTCATTCAGATATTCAACTTTGGGTCAATGATGTACATCAAGTTTCCAAACTACAATACTAGCAAAGGTTAGCTAAATGACCCTTCTCAAAATTATGAAGAGAACATCAATATTGAACCGGCGGTTTCTTCTCTCGCCCTCAATGTTTTCAAAAGTCTCCAAAAATGCACTCAGATTGGCTAATCCAGACGTGTAAGTTTTACATCCGGATTGGTCAATCTAAACACAATTTATGGGGCTTTTTGAGAACATTAGAGGGCGAGAGTAGAAACCACCTATTGTCACAGCCTACAAAAGATCAAAACAAAATAAGGTGTTTAATTGCTAGGAAGCTTTAATGATTCATTGTCCAAAGATCTACCCAAAAGTACAAGAAATTTAGCATTGCACAAAGCACCTAAATGAGTGTTGGTGTCACCTCATGATACTGAAAAGTGTTCTCTACTAACCAAAATGCAAGAGAAAAACCCAAAAAATTTCTCAGTAGAGGACCAAACTGTGAAGCAAAGTTTGCACCCCAAGCATAAAGCCAATAGCCCAAATTTCTTGTTTTTGAGAATCCTTAGTAAATACCCTATACTTTTGCAACCAGTAACCAGCTTCTCCCAAAATCCAGACAAACAGTTACCCTCTGCCATATATCAATATTGATCAGTATTAACAAAAAACAAGTACTATTGTCGATCAAAAAACACGGCACAGTATGGTGTTATAAGTAATAACTATTAAGAGCGAAAATCCCTTTTTCTACTTTGTTCCCTCCTCCAGTAATGACCTGTTTGACTATCACCCCTTTGAAATTGAGATCCATTATAGCCTAAATTATGTCTATTAGAGCCTTCCCTAATCTGGTTTCTTTGATTCCCAGCAGTCCAACCTTCATTGTTCCTTCTAAATTGGGAATCACTTGAAACATAAGGTTTTTCTTGTTGCTTCCATCTTGACACATTTGTGTCATTGTTTCTCCATCCTGTGTTTGTTGGAATTACATTCTGTTGAGTAGACTTGTATTCCCAAGAGTTGCCAATATCCAAATTATTTGACAGCTGCTGGCACCAAGCACTATCGCTAGTTTTGCCCCATCCTTTATCTATCTGTAAGCATCCAGAATTCCAATCTTTGCACTGATTGTTATCATCCTTTCCTTCATTCCAACCCCAAGATTTAACATGACCACCTTCCCCAGCATTGCTGGTTAATCCTCCATTTCCACGAATGCCATTACTCTCCCAAGGATTGTCAGTAGTATCCGCATTTTCAGAATTATCATGAACTTCATTATTTTCAAAAGCTCTGCTAAAAGGTTTTGCGGCACATTCCCAAGGATTTTCACCATCAACTGAAATTTTCATTCTTTTATTTTTTATCACGTTCTCTTGTTCTTCATCAGGCAGAGTAAAGAAAGCCTTATCTAATTCCTTTATCAGTTCTGGATCAATGCAAGGATTCCAATCTATTTGCTCAATATAAGCATCTGGATCGGGCAGAGAAATATCACACGGAAGGCTGTTGATTTTATCCCAGTAACGTTTTTTGGCATTTTGAAATGCTTCTTCGGCAGCTGAGTCCTTCCAATCGAGCACATTGTTGTGGCAGTAGATCAACTTTTTGGAATCAACAATCTTCTGCCATGGCACACGTCCCATCAAAGTGCAGTACTTCTTCTCCCACAAAGGTATTCCATCGTGCCGATACTCTAACATGGTTAAAAAACAAGAAATTCAGTAAATTACCATAACATATAATAAATTATCATTGTATTTTTCAGACATAAAATAATACAGGTAAAGAAGGTTCAATCACAAAAACTATGTCAAGAAATTATATGAAAGTTCCAACAAATACTCTGAAATTGATATTAAACATTGGCAATATGTAAACCAAACCAATATTGTAGGGTAGTCACCTGATATGTACAGGAACTTTATTTGAATGAAATTGGGAAGAATTCCCATCTTACAGTATGAATTGCAGAACTTTGAGGGTCTGCACCTCCCAATGTCAAAAGGCCCAATATTAACAAAAATAAAAGAATCAATATCCTCTTCCTCTCCTCTCTTGTACTATATATATATACACACACACATTGTGATACACTACCTTCTCTCTAAATACTTGAATCTACTAACTATCTAATTGTAAGTTCATAACTAACTAATTGCTGGCTTATCTAACAATACACCCCCCCGAGGTTTTCACCCTGTCCTCAAGATCAAGGTTTGGGAAGAGGAAAAAAAAAATGAAAACCAATTACTTCATTGGTCTTTTGCAATTCCGGAAGAAGAACAGAAGTCAAAAAAATTCAGATTATTTTTCCAATTTCAACTCCAAACTTGATTTTAAACACCCCCTGCATATTTTCCCATTAGCTGTAATCAACTTTGAAAATTTCAGTGCATTTCAATGCCATTTCAGTTGGTGTAGAATGATCATACAAAATAAAAATTATGTCAATGCGATAGTGTTGGGCTTGAAACCACTTAACAATAAAATGAGCCACACAGATTAGGGCAACAAATTTGTCCAATCTTTGAAGTGGTGTTTGTGATTTACATCCATTTTCCCTCTCCCATGTAGTGCAACTGGTGGGCAGTGATACACCTTTTAAGCCTCATCAATTTTTTCCTCCCTTTACGCGATCCCCTTCCAACCTTCTCTATTGATTTCCTGCACCCATTCATCATTTTTTTGAATTTCCATTTTCTCTTCCTGAATGAAAATGCTCCTACCCTCTACTGCCTAAGGTTCTAATTCAGGTTCTGCTTCAATGACAGATTCTTTTTCATCCTTAAAGACACCATTTTTCCTTCTGTTTTCTTGTTTTGTTTCAGTATCTACTTCTTTCCTTTCATGAGATCCAAGTTAGTTTCTGCTTCCTCATCTTGATTCCAAACTTCTGGATACAGCTTGAGCACTACCACATTAAAAGTCCACCATTTTGCATTCTGATTACCATCTTTACAAGATAACCACATTTTTGAAGGTCCACCATTTTGCATTCTAACTGCTTCATCTTATTAAATACTCCAACGGCTGCAAACTACTGATCTGTGGGGATTAGCCAACAATAAGCCACCTTTCCATCTGAGGTTTGACTCTTTTCAAGAACTCCCACAACCCCAAGAGCAGAGCTTTGATACCAATTGATAGGAACTATAATTTTATTCAAAAAACATAATGAAGAGTTCCCTGTTTTACGGTATAAATTACAAAACTTTGAGGCTCTGCATCAACTCCTAATGCCAAAATGCCACAATTCTTACAAAATAACTTGATATCCTCTTCTATTATTAATGTACACATTATACATCAAACCCTCTCTCTAACTTCTTGACTCTACTAACTATCTAATAGTAACTACGTAATTTCTGGGGTTATCTAAAACCACCAAAGGGCTTCTCAAACCAATATTAATATTGAATATAAAATGACCTTTTTGATTACTGCAACACCTCTCATTAAAACAAGAATACAAGGCCAAACATTATAAACTTGGTGAATACAAGATTTTGAGAGTTTCAATTTAATCCTGAAAACCTCTAAAACTCAGAATACATCTGTTCAATCAATGGAGGTATACATCAAACCAAGGAAGGGGAATTTTAATGGCTTGAGGCAAGACGTCATCAAAAAGTGCACATCTACTAAAGAAATAGATTCAATCTTTCAGCGCCTCTGACTTCACTACATCAAACAACCTATACTATTACTACATTCATTCATGGAATGAAGCAGCCAGTACACCTAAGTTAATTGAATGCCATGGAATGTTCTACACCAACTAATGACAGATAAATAGAAAAACAACGGAGACTCAAAAGTGGTCTAATGCATGATGCTCCTACCAAGTGGAGTCTGGAGAGGGTAGATGCACTCTGTACACACGCCTACCCTGAAAGTCGAGAGACTATTCCAAGATTCGAACCTGTGACTTCTAGGTCACAATGCAGCAACCCTACCCCGTTTAGCAAACAACCGAGACTTCAAGAAACAATTTGCTAGTACACAATAGACAGCGAAAAATGTTCACTTTAAATGCTAAATTTCTAGAACTTGCATCCAGGAAACAAAATGATAGAAAGTACAAAACAACCTTTCATATACAAATAAATACAAATGGATATCATTTCTATTGTGAAGCAATTTTTCTAAAATCACAAATTCTTCACTTATTTGTCAGTGGAAACTCATTGGTTATGTTCTCCTTCACAAGTATTATTTGCACCAATGTTTTAAAAGTCGAACCAGCAACACCTTCAGATCATAGTTTAACTACTTTAAACCACTCAAATCAAGACAAAACCACATTATAACAGTTCAAATAACCCTTGTTGTCAAATAGCCACTATATAGCATAGCAAAATTTGAACAAATCACTATTGTTCTGCAATACACTATTTTGTACAAAGTGTTGTCAAATAGCCTCTATTTTGGTGCCATAGTCCAATGGAATAGCAGAATTCGAACAAATCACTATTGTCTGTGATCCGCAATCAACAACACTGCAAATAACCAAACTATACACATTTCCACTTTGCAATTCACCCGGTCGATTGAACAGTTAATTTAGTTCGATTTTTTAACACATTGAACCGGCAATACCTTCAGATTACAGTTTAAGTGCCTTAACCCGCTCGAATCAGGACAAAACCACACTATAACACCTCAAATAACCAAACTATACGCATTTCTGTTTCACGGTTCAACCAGTTGATTAAAAGTTAGTTCGGTTCGATTTTTAAAACATTGATTCGCACCAAACAAGTCACAACAACACTTCCTATTTAACAAAGTATTCGAACTAACTAATAAAAAATTCTATGAAATAAAACATTTTTTCCTCTCCTATAAAAAGAGAATGAAAATAATAAATAAAATAAAAAGAGACTGAAAAATAATAAAATAATTAAAAATACGGAAAAATGAAATTACCAGGAAGAGGGGCTTTGATGTCGTAGAAAATGGGAGGAGGATTGGGAGATCTACGAAGGGGGAAGAACCTACGCGATGGACGATAATTCCATTTTCCCATTTCTTATTTATTTTTTATTTACGAAATTGCAACACTCATAAATCAAATTCAGACGGTTTAAGTCATAAGTGAAGGTGATAGTGTTTGTGAGTTTCGTTTTGACGCAAGTACAATAGAAGAAGTAGAACCACTTTTTAGTTTTCTTTTACTGTACAAGAAAATCCAGTAATTTATATCTATAGCACACGTTACGTTTTGTACTGTTCATAGAACCGTCTCTTCACGTGTAGGTTATTTATATCCGGAAGGTTTTTTTTTTTTTCCACTTGTCTAAATTCTACACCTTATTTTTTCAGGTATTTATTAATTTATTTAATTTTATAAAAAAATCTTTAATTTTTTAATAATTGAAAACTAATAAATTGTTATATATTAAATTTTTTTTTTGAAATATGCTGATCTATTCTGTTTTGAAATCTTTTATGTTCTGAAATTGTTATTAGATATGTTGATACTAGTTTCTTTTTTAAATTTGTTGATTTGTTCAGTAGCTTATTATTTTTATAAATGCATTTATATAGGTCGTATAATATAGATCGAAAATGGATGTTTGTCAATCAATTGTCCAAAGAGTATGAAAATGGAGTGAAGGAGTTTGTTGAGTTTGCAGTGAAGAATGCAAAAGATCCAAATAGAGTCATTTGTCCTTGTTTAAAATGTTGTTTTGGAAAACACGTTAGAGAAGATGAATTGGAAGGACATTTAGTATGTAATGACATTGATCAAAGCTACACATGTTGAATAAGACATGGTGAGAAAAAAAGGAAACATTAATTTTGAGAATGGTTCGCAAAAGCAGTTGAAGAAGATCTTCGAGATTGTCCAAAAATGTTTGAAAATTTGTTGAGTGATGCAGAGAAACCATTATATAATGGTTATACTAAATTCACAAGATTGTCGGCGATATTAAAGTTGTACAACTTAAAAGCGAGTAATGGATGGTCTGATAAAAGCTTCACATAATTATTAACACTCATAAAAGATATGTTGTCAGATGATAATAAACTTCTCAATCGAAACTACGAGGCTAAATGGATTTTGTGCTCTATTGGCATGAGTTACGAAAGGATTCATATGTGTCCTAACGATTGCATTTTATTTCGAAACGAATATGAATTACTTAAGGCGTGTCCGAAATGCAATGTCTCTCGATATAAGAAGAAAGAATCTACTCCAGCAAAAGTCGTGTGGTATTTTCCTATAATACCAAGATTTAGGCGCATGTATCGCAGTGAAGAAGATTCAAAACACTTGACATGGCATGCAGATGAAAGAATTAGAGATGGAATGTTTCAACACCCTGCAGATTCCCCATAATGGGCAAAAATTGATCACGAGTATCCTGAATTCGGGATAGAGTCAAGAAATCTAAGATTTGCACTTTCTACTGATGGAATGAATCCACATGGTCTTCAAAGCATCTCACACAGCACGTGGCCTGTGATTTTGTTGATTTATAATCTACCTCCATGGTTATGTATGAAGCGTAAGTTTATGATGTTGTCTTTGTTAATATTTGGACCCAAACAACCGGGGAATGATATCGACGTTTATGATGGGTATAAGAAAGAATGTTTCAATTTGAGGGCTATGTTGTTCGGCACAATTAATGATTTTCCAGCATATGGTAATTTATTAGGATATAGCATTAAAGGTCAATGTGCATGTCCTATATGTGAAGAGAGTACAAATTGGATGCGGTTGAAACATTGTAAGAAGAATGTGTTTCTTGGACATCGTAGATTTTTACCTTATAGTCATCAGTATCGTGGGTGGAGAAATGCATTCAATGGAAAATCAGAGGAAGGTAAAGCTCCTTTAGCATCCACTGGATATCAAATACTTGAAAAAGTACAAGGTTTAACCAATAAATTAGGCAAACCTTTTGCGGGAGAGCTGGTCAAAACTGGGTGGAAGAAAAAGTTAATTTTATTTGAATTGCCATATTGGAAATCATTGTATATAAGACATTTCCTCGATGTGATGCATATTGAAAAAAATATATTTGATAGTGTTATTGGTATGTTACTCAATGTTCTAGGAAAGTCTAAAGATGACATCAATGCAATATTGGACTTGATCAATATGGGAATAAGAAATGAATTGGGTCCCGTAAATAAAGGAAATCACACATATCTACCTCCAACCGCTCATACTCTATCTAGAAAGGAAAAAATTGTTCTATGTAAATTTCTACACGAAGTTAAAGTTCTAGAAGGATACTCTTCAAACATTAAAATTTTCGTTTGTATGAAAGACCTCAAGTTAAAAGGTTTGAAGACCCATGATTGTCATATTCTAATGGAGCATTTGTTACCAATAGGTATACGTTCCATTTTACTTGACAAAGTTCGACGAGCCTTAACTAGATTATGTTTCTTCTTCAGGGAAATTTGTAGTAAAGTGATCGACCCTCAGAAATTACCGACATTGCAAAGGGAAATTGTTGTTACTTTGTGTGAGCTTGAAATGTATTTCCCATCCTCGTTTTTTGATATAATGGTTCACCTTACTGTTCATTTGGTTAAGGAGACCCAACTTTGTGGGTCAGGTTATATGAGATGGATGTATCCGATAGAACGATATATGAAAATATGAAAAGGGTACGTAAAAAGTAGAAGTCGACCAGAAGGTTGTATTGTTGAATGGTACATTGTTGAAGAGGCTGCTGAATTTTGTACTGAATATATGTCCAATATTGAATCCATAGGGTTTCCCATGTCTTGTCATTCGGGAAGAATATCAGGAGAAGGGATAATTGGAAAGAGACTACTGACTATATCAAGGACATAATGGTGTTGAGACAAAATCTCAATTTAATGTTTTGATGAAAACAAACAGAAAATTAATTAAGAATTCTAATTATGATTCTAAGTGTTTTGGTATTTAACATGTGCATTTGAGTGTGTTAAAACAAGATAGGTATCAAACATCACAACACAGGTCATATGGAACAATTTGTTTCATCACAAACCAAAAGATCAATCTTGGATCGATCTTTTGATGCAGCAAATCAATCTTAAGTTATTCAGTCTCCACATATTTGGATCAATTCTGGAAACCTCATTCAACTTCTACTCTCATAAAGGATCAGCAAAAGATCGATGAAAGTCTCACTTATTCCAGAATTTGAAGAATCAAGACATGCTTCAATAAAGGCATAATACAAATATCATTCTTCATATAAAGCAAGTGCAAGTACAAGGCTACAAGTAGTGAAGTACACTACTGATTTGAACCATCCTAAAGTCTGCATACATAACTGAAAAGTACATAACCAAGGATGACATACTGATACAGATCATAGGGAACAAGCTGTTTCATCACAAATCAAAAGATCAATCCTAGATCGATCTTTTAATGCAGCAGATCAATCTTAAGTTATGACAGATTTTCCAACAGCTCTTTCATGACAGCTGGTCCTTTTCCAACGACCATATTAGCTGTCCTAAGCCTTCTTAGAGTCTATAAATGCAGCTGCAAGCTGAAGAACAAAACAGAACAATCAGCACCAAACAAAAGATCAATCTTTTCAATCATACTCAAGTGTCTCAATATCTTTCTTATAGTTTGTTGTTTTGTTTTCATCTTTGAGTTGTAATCATTTACAACTGAGGTCTATTTACATAATATATTTCTCAAACAAGAGTTGAGTAAATATCAAGATTCTAAATAGTCTCAAATCTACCACTTTGTAACTCAAGGTTGTTTTGTCAAATCTTGAGTAAATTGCAAAAATCCTTTCATGTTTTGAAAGACAGATTGTTGAAGTCTTTACAAACAGTGAGGTATAAATCCTTTCTAGGTAGAAGGGTAGGAATTGTGTAAAGATCAAGATTGATCCATGAAAACCAAGAACGATCTTAGTTTGAACACTTAGTGAAAAATCTCACAGTTGTGAGGACTGGACGTAACCCGGATTGGGTGAACCAGGATATATCCTTGTGTGATCTCTCTATCTCTATCTCTATTTATTTTATGCTTTACAATCAGAATTCATTTTGGTAAAATTGATCTTGCTGTTTTTAAAGATTGATCTTCTACAAAGTTAAGATTGATCTTCTACAAAGTAAAGATTGATTTTCATCACTGTAAAGATCAATCTTAACTTGAGATCTTATTTTTAAAACAGAATTTTGTAAAAAGGGACAATTATAATTCAAACCCCCTTCCTTATAATTGATATTTTTACTTCAAATGGAAGCAGACACAATTGTATGTTCTGCACAATGATGATGAGGTTCAACTATATGTTACAATACACATGGATCAGTTATCTCGTTTGAACATGAATAGGAATCAAAATTGGATAACTCAAGAGCACAATCGAAGTTTTATAACATGGTTAAAAAATCACATAAAGTCAAAGTTTGATATAGACCCTAGATCAATTTCACAGAGATTGAGGTGGCTAGCAAATGGTTTGAGCTTACATGTCTTTGCTTACACCGGTTACGTTATTAACAGCTACACATTTTATACCAAAGAACAAGATGATCAGACCACTATGCAAAATAGCGGAGTCACTATCGTAGCTGAAGCGATGCATGTCTCAAGTGCAAAAGACAAAAACCCAATATATGCAAATCTATCATATTTTGGGGTTATCGAGCGCATATGGGAGTTAGACTACACAATGTTTCGTGTTCCTATATTTGGTTGCAAGTGGGTCGATAATAATAATGGCATTCGGATTGATGAGTCAGGATTCTTGCTTGTCGATTTTAATAGGGTGGGATACAAAGACGAGCCTTTTATTTTAGCGTCGCAAGCTCAACAAGTGTTTTATGTCACTAATCCTTCTGATGATAAATGGTCTGTTGTCCTATCAACCAATAAAATAAGTGATGATAACAATAATGATGAAGATGTTGGTAATGATCTTTTATTTGCATCATCACAACAACCACATGAAATTGATTCAACTGATGATGTATATCTTAGAGATGATCATGATGAGGGAAATTGGATTAATCCATCGTTTCGTATTGTAAATGGACAAACAAATGTGAATCCCACCAGGAAAAGAAGAAGGGCATCTTAATGTACATGTTTAATTGTTTTATATAAGCCATGTAATCTGAACTGTGTTAATGTAAATTTAATTGTTTGAACATTTTGTTGAGACAAAATCTCAATTTAATGTTTTGATGAAAACAAACAAAAAGTTAATTAAGAATGTTAATTATGATTTTAAATGTTATGTTAATTTAACTTGTGCTTTTGAGTGAATTTAATCAAGCAAAGCAAAGAAAACAGCAACAAGAACACTAAAACAGAGAAAGAGCACCAGCCTAAAAAAAGTTCATCACAACATGTTGTTCAAACTTTTTGTACATCTTTATCAAAGAATCTGCCCATGAAATTTAGTCATATCTAATCAGTACATGACATGGAACAAGTAGGATTCATCAAAGCTCAAAAAGGCTATTTGATCTCAAAATTAAAAGGTTCAAAGATGGACAAAAGTCATGACAACTTAAGAACTCCAAAAATTCAAATGTCAAGAAAGCTCAATCAATCTTGACATATGACAAGAAAATTACAAAGGAAATCCAGGATGATCAAAACGGAAACTCCAGAATGATTATTTAAGCTCAAGAACGTTCAGTCTAAAAAACCAAGAACGTTTATCGTTCTCCGTTTTCTACACATCAACAGCAGCCTTGCATCAGCTCTATTTCAGCTTGGAATTCTTCTCTAATCTTATCCAGCTGCACTCAAGACTCAATATGGAGAATGTATCATTTAAGATCAATGAAGAAACATCAAGGACGCTGTCAGTAAAGTACAGTACTGCATTAAATGCTAAATCCAAAAGTTAAAAACAGCTATGTCATAGCATGATTAGTTTATTCAAAAGTACTGCCTTAAACCAGAAAAAGCATGGCCTCTCCAACAGCTCTTTCGTGCTTATCCAGTGCATTTTCAGCCTATAAGTAGAAGGTCTTAATCAAGTATGAAAGCAAGAAATTCAAGTGCTAAGTAATCAACAATATACAATCACACTTAAGCTTAAAATTCTGCAAAACAGAGGCAACATCATTTTCTGCAATTCGCGAAACAGCTACTGCTGCACATTCATATATCAGCTGTGAAATTATCATTAGATACTCTGTAAAGAATCTATTCTCAAACAAGAGTTGAGCAATATCAGATTCTATCAAATTCAATCATTCGTAAAAACTCAAACTATAAAAGTTTCTTTATAGTTTGTTTAAGATTGCTTCCTATCAAGGTTAGATAGGTGTTGTTATTGCTTTCTGGGTGGAAAACAATTAAGGTGGAAATAGATCAAGGTTGATCTATTCTAGGTGTTGTAAGATCAAGAAGGTTACTTGCCTTTAAACACTTAGTGGAAAATCTCACAGTGTGAGGACTGGACGTAACCCACGTTGGGTGAACCAGGATAAATCTTTGTGTGGTACTCTCTTTCCTATCTCTCTCCCTTTATTATACTGATTTGATTAAGCTAAGTTAAAATATAAACTGATTTTCTGCTAATGCAGGAACGTTCTCTGTTTTATCACAAAATACAAGAACGTTCTCCGTTTTCTGTTTTCATAACCAAGATCATTCTTGAGTTATTTTCTTAAGTTTTATTAGGAATTTTTAAAAGGCACATTTATAATTCAAACCCCCCTTTCTTGTAAATCAACATTGTTACTTCACATTTGTTTTATATAAGCAGCCATGTATTTGATTTTCTGATTAATTTATTTTCTGCTTATATTTAGCTTGATTTGAGTGTTTTATACTAAGTTCATGTAATTTAATATAAACTAGTAATTTACATGAACTGAATATAAATTAGTAATTTACATGAACTGAACTGAACTAAACTGAAAAAGAGCCTTAAATATAAAAATAAAACAAGGAAGCCTTTTACAGCGCTTATTTGAAAAACCGATGTAAAATACCCTTTTAAAAATAAAATAAAGAGACATTTTAGAGCGCTTATTTGCAAAAGAGTTGTAAAAGGCTTTAAAAAAACATTCATATAACATAAGAAAACAAGGAGGCCTTTTACAACGCTTTTTCAAATAAGCGCTGTAAAAGAGCCTTTTTAAAATAACGTAAGGAGGTCTTTTATAGTGCTTATTTGCAAAAGCGCTGTTAAAGGATTTAAAAAAAACATTCATATAACATAAGAAAAAAGGAGGTCTTTTACAACCCTTGTTCAAATAAGCATTGTAAAAGGCTTTCAAAAAAACATTCATATAATATTAGAAAATAATGAGGTCTTTTACAACGCTTATTGGGAAAAGCGTTGTAAAAGAGCGTTTTAAAAAATTAAATAAAGACGCCTTTTGGAGCGCTTTTCAAACAAGCGCTGTAAAAGGGTGTTATATATAACAATAAACCGCTTCAGTTTCCTCTTCATTATGTAAACTTCACTATCATGTCAACCTACATCGTTCTTCTCTTCATTTGCAATCCCTATCATCTCTTCTACTACGAACCTTATTTCCACGATCATCTCCTTCATTTCAAACCTTATTTCCATCCACAATCATCTCTCCCATTGCACACAATATATTTTCATTGAAATACGTAACCCACATTACATATTTCTTCAAACCATATTTTTGCGAAACATATTTCTGCGAACTTTCTTTGAACCCTCTTTTCTTTGCATTTTGTATTTCTTCGAACCCTCATTATTTAGGTTGATGTTATTAATTTTTTGTAATCACTAAAATGCATGTTGAGCTTGTTTAAGATATATTGATATTGATATGTACTTAGAATACTACATGTTGAGCTTGTTGAAGTTATACTAAACTGCATGTTGAACTTGTTGTAGTTAAATGGAAACCACCAAAGATTTAGAATGTCAAAATGAAGAAGTTGTCAACACTAAGACTTATGAAAATGAAGTCAAATGTGGTGCAAATATAATGCAAAAGGTCATTAAAGCAAGGAGCAATGGCATCAAATTTGAGGTATACTATACTCTATTTGTTGTGTGTTTTTTTATCTTTTTTTAATAGCATGTACTTACTATATGAGTTTATTAGGTTGGCTCGAATGAGAGTGGTCAGCCCATTGACCCCAACAGCTCCATGTTTGTAAGTTACATTGGGGCTGTTGTTCGACAAAATATCCCAATTATGATTGATGATTGGAGAGATAAGGCGTTGAAGGATGCCAAAGATATATTATGGAATGACATTCAAGTAACTTTTTTGATCCACTCTTTTGTCATTTATAATTTTTTTCATTGAAATACTTTACATACTCAAACTATATCTTTATTTCGCTTGAAGACTTCTTTTGTTCTTGATGAGGGGAGAAAGAGTTATGTGTTGAGAGTTGCTAGAAAAATCCACCGCGGATTTAGATCTCACCTCTCTAATTTCTATCTAAAAGATAGAGAAGGAAATACAAATGTTGAAGCTCCAAGAATATATAAACATTATACATCAAATGATGAATGGAGTGCATTTGTATCCAAATGTTCGAACTCCACATTTGTCGTAAGTGATTAATTTATTAGCATTTGTGTTTTATTATTCATATTCGTAGCGTATTTTAAATTTTTACACGATTGCTATTTTTTTTATATAGAATATTAGTAAGGCAAATTGCGAAAGGGCAAGAAATCAGACACACCCATACAAAAAATCACGTATGGGATGTGCACATCTTGAGCAAAAACTTGTAAGTAATTAAACATCACTTTTATATAATGAAGTAATTTGTATTATAAACTATAGTTTCTAACTAATATTTTGTTTATGATCTTAACGAATAGCGATAAGACACCCAATCCGATCAACCCTTAGGTTGTCATATATTGTGGAAGGAAGCTCGTGTAAATAAAGACGAAGTGGTTGACAATGAAAATGTCCAAAAAGTAATAGAACTTTGTGTAAGTATATTATCACTTTAATATTTTTTTAATATTGTATTTTATCACGTGAATATATTTGAATATTGTATTTTAAAAATGACATTGAACTTATCTTTTTAATCCTACATGTATTTTAGGAGGCTATCGAACAAAGTTCTGAAAATCAAGAGGACAACAAGGCTAGTTGCAGGGATATTCTGGGTAAAGTTTTTAATGTTCCTGAGTATTTCATTCGGGTTAGGGGTAAAGGATTTTGCGTAACTCCCAAAAGCTATTTTTCTCACGAGAAGTGCCAAAATCCTTCCAATGAGAAAGTATAAGAGAAGCTCAAACTCCTTACAGAGCAAGTGGCACTTTTGGTGAACACGAACAAAGACAAACAACTCCCGGATCAGTTCCAACATGAAATACAGATGGAGAGTGAAGCCGCGAGTTGCAACATCAGTCTCAAAAGTATTCTCGAGGTAATTTATTACTTGCTTATGTAATTACTTATGTATTAAATATACTTATATATTAACCGTACTTATATTTTAACCATTGATTTAGGGTGTCACTCCATGCGTGCTATACTTATCCTCCCCTACTCATCAGAAAGTCGGAAAAGGAAAATTGTACAATACTTCGAGAGAAGTATTGCACAATACACCGATCCCTGTGGGCCATGTCAAAGTATTACATGTTATTGCTTTGGAACCAACTGCATCGTTGCCGATATCGGACAACGATGGAGATATGCAGTTTTTGGGCGAAGCAATTGGTAGTTACGTGGCATGGCCCACACATCTTGTTGCCCTTAATAAGGTATATTTAATTAATTGAAATGTATGTTTAATTGATATGTATATTTAATTGCTGATTTTTTTCCGCTCCTACCTTTAATTTCACATTTATATTTAGATGCTTAAAAAGCCTAAAGGGAATGATAAAAAGATTCCCATAAACGAATCAATTATATCTCCCGAAAAGGTTTGTCACATTTATTCCCTAAGGTTTGTCATTTTTTTCATATTCAATAAACTAACATTTAACCTTAATTTTGTAGATCCAATTAAATAAATCACCCGTACAGCAAAAAAAAAAGCCAACAAACCTCAAA
The DNA here is from genome assembly GCA_037974875.1 of Cicer bijugum. Taxonomy (NCBI): domain Eukaryota; kingdom Viridiplantae; phylum Streptophyta; class Magnoliopsida; order Fabales; family Fabaceae; genus Cicer; species Cicer bijugum. The sequence continues at coordinate 108,433 of JBBPBT010000487.1, forward strand.
AATTGGAGGGTAATAGAGTTGGCAAACTACAAAAGTTGGGGGGTAATAAAGCTGCCAAAGTTACAACTAGAAAACTGGGATCGGGGACAATCGGTCGCTGATGCTCCTAAAATACGTCAGCCATGCCTTGCTAAATACGGGACGTGTCTTGACATCCAAGTAAAAATGAACATGGGCAGCAACGACGATTCGCGCATCATACCCATGAATAAAGCTATATTCAGAGATGAGTATGAAGAATTTCTCGAAAAGGAGCACATTTACGAACTTCTCAACCATAAGGAGCTGAGTGCTACTGTCATCAGCTTGTACATAAGATTAAAAATACTTTTAATGGCATTTATTGATAATTAATTAAATGTATTTGTAATTAATCTAGTTTAAAATTTTCATTGAAGGTTTTTGTATGAGAAGGTTGTGTGCACGCGCAAATTGTCAAATAAATACTCATTCTTGTTTCCGCATAAGCTGTCGATGTGCAAACTTGATCCAGTAAATGTAAAGAATTACATTGTAGATATGTTTTTAGGAAATATAGAAAAGGATACATTGTTCTTCGCACCATATAATTCAGGGTACGTAATTATATATTATTTATTTATATCTTTTTTAATTGATGAGATTTTAATTTATTAGTTGTGTATAAACAAAATTACTTAACCAAATTTTTGTTGTTGTAGGGCACACTGGGTGCTATTTGCAATCAATGCGACCTCTGAAGTTATATACTATTTGGATCCCTTGCATGGTAATTACAACAATCACTCCGATATAAAGACTATGTTTGACACGTAAATAATATTCATTTATTTCTTACATATATATATATATATATATATATATATATAAATAATGTGTTTATTAATGCTATAATAATCACATTTATTTATTCGATAGTGCTTTACAAGTTTTTCGAGCTCAAAGAGGTGCAACAGTGTCGAAGCAAAAGTCTAATAACATCACATGGATTCCAATAAAGGTTTGAAATATATGCCTTTAAATTTTTATTTACAAATATATGCCTTTACGATCAATGCACAAATATTTTATTGACTTATATGTTTTATTTTACAGTGCCCTCGTCAAACAAACAACATCGACTGTGGGTACTATGTATTGCAATTCATGAAGGAGATTGTTGACAGAAATAAAACTATTATCCCAGAAACGATACGGTATTTTCATTATATGATTTTCATATATAAATCATCTATATATTTGATTCTAACTTAATATGTTCAATTTTTATATTGCACAATACTTTGACAATTCCAGTCCATCATACTCTGAGGAATATCTAATGGAATTAAAGAAAGACTGGTGTCAGTATATGCTTGAAATGAACATTATTTGATTTTCTGGAAAATAGCATGCTGCAAGGGATCTAAATATTATATGGTAGCTAGTTATATTCTGTTTATTCTGTTAGTTATATGTATATGATCATAGGACAATATATGAACATGTATATGAATATGTGTTGTTGCACAATATCTGTCCAATGTATATGTAGTTAATTAAGTTATATATATGTATATGTAGTTAATTAAGTTATATATATGTATCTGAATATGTGTTTTGTTTTTGTCTACTGATTGTGTGAACTGATTCTGAATATGTATTTGAATATGTTTTGTTGTTGTGTGAACTGAATATGGATCAAAATAATTTTAGAAAAAAAATTAAAAGACAGCGCTTTCTAAAAAATGTCATAAAAAGCTTAAAAATGTTTTTCAAAAATTTAATTTACAATGTTTTTTTTTTAAAAAAAATGGACCTTTTAATTCATATATTGGGTGTGCATTTTACATCGCTTTTTAAGGCACACCCAATATATGAATTATATGTGCATATTTTACAGCGCTTTTTCAAATAAACGATGTAAAATGTGCATAATAATGCATATTATGTGCGCGCATTTTACAACGCTTTTTTGAAAAAGCGTTGTAAAATGTGTATAACAAGCACACATTATATCTACATGTTTTATAGCGCTTTTTTTATAAAAAAAAAAAAAAAAAGCGTTGTTGTATCTTTTACAGCGCTCGATTCCACAACATTTTTTTTTTTTGAAAAAGCGCTGTAAATAGATTAAAAAAAGCGTTGTAAAATCCTAATTTTTGCATAGTAATAATCTAATAACATATAGTTCTAGAGTATCATGGTTCTCTAAAGTTAGTTAAAAGAACAAAAAATATCGCAACTCTTCATTAATGGGAATGTTGAATACCATATTTATCATGTTCCATTATAAAAAAGTCTTGCGACAAAAGTGATAAGAAATGTGATGATGAGAAGCAATTAAAAATAGTAAAAAAATATCAAATTAACAAAGTTTGTTGGTTTCTTTAGATTGTCCCAACAACCAAATAGAGATTAACAAAGTTAAGAATTGAGATATGAGAGAGAAAATGAATGCGTAAATATATAGAAATATAAAACTAAATTTTAGGGATGAAATATATAGAAGTATAAAACTAAATTTTACGATAAATTATAATATTGCTACTATTTCTCTTTGTTGTTAACATTTTTATTATCCATTCATATTCTTATCTAACCTTACTCACATCTCTTATAATTTTGCGTCTCTACTTTTTGTGACATCCTAAATCCCAAAATAACATTTATAAGAATTTATATTAAATTATTTGAAGAAAACTCGCAGCGGATAAAGTAAATAGGTTAAAGAGAATAAAAACTTTTATATCTAATTTAAGATATCACATTTCTCTAAAAACACATGTAACAATTCAACTTTGCTCCTCAATTAAAACAGTGCAATATCAATTAGTTTGATTTAACTAGAATTTCTTGATGTGATTCTCAAGACTTACTCGTACTAAGGTTTTTATATAAAAAGTCATTTGTAATAACATAAGTAAAATACACATTACAACTCTTAATTCCCGGTATCACCTATCAAAGCGGAGTTTCTCCCAAACTTGAACTTCAAGACTCATAATACAAACGCAGGGCCAAGCCAGTCAAACACAAACAACGAAGGAGGTGAGTTTCAAAATTATGATGACAATATAATACAAGTAAGAAGAACACGCAAACAATCATAATAGAACCGTATCATTAAGAGAAATTATCACCACACACGATACATATTATTCACAACAAAACAACCACAATAAAATACAGTGATATGCATGAGCTTAGACTCTACTTCACAATGTGGTACCATTCTAACTTTGAAATACTTGGTTAGGAGGCTTGATACTATGCCACCATTCCGGTGGACGAAAAATTCAAATTGGTCATGTCCTCATATATCCCCTTAACTCAACCCGAGACACATATATGTGACAGTCAAGGAAAACGTGTGTTGCGTGGTAGCTCCCAACATTTGGAGTGTTACCTCCAAGTCACCTAGGAATTCTCCACCCGAATACCTCCAAGGTCTAATAATTTTGCCTTAAGGCTCGACAGCAGACCGCCATGATCAAACTCATTCAGTTGTACTTCCCCGAAATCATTAGGCTTGTCAAGCCCTACCTATATGATGGAAAAATAATCTTCACTTCACAAATTCTCAATATTTATTTTCTCCCCTCGTTAGCTTAGACTACTCCATTAAGAGCAACCCGAGACACATATATGTGACAGTCAAGGAAAACGTGTGTTGCGTGGTAGCTCCCAACATTTGAGTGTTACCTCCATGTCACCTAGGAATTCCCCACCCGAATACCTCCAAGGTCTAACAATTTTGCCTTAAGGCTCGACAGCAGACCGCCATGATCAAACTCATTCAGTTGTACTTCCCCGAAATCACTAGGCTTGTCAAGCCCTACCTATATGATGGAAAAATAATCTTCACTTCACAAATTCTCAATATTTATTTTCTCCCCTCATTAGCTTAGACTACTCCATTAAGAGCATCATTTTTAGGAATCATCACTATCTCATCAACTATAGGGTACTTCAATATTCCCATCACAATTTTATATACATAATCATGATCATCATATAAACTCATCACAATTTCATAACATCACTATCATCAATCAAACATCATCATTATCATCACATAAACATATGTCATACAATGCATCCATCTTTTATGCATATAATTTTATTCAACATCCAACATCACAAAAATATCAAATATCAAATACCACACAATTATTCAAAATTAAATCAATCAACATCTTATAAATACTTTTATTTAACATTTTAATCTCACAATTCCAATATTTTCACATTGATTAATTTATCTCTCAAAGGGCTACTGTTGTACGTAGCGAGCCCCGGATGAATTGTTGGGAAATACAGTTTTCCCGTTCATCTCACAATATATTATGCTCATGAATTCAAACACTCTTTCATCCCTTACCTTATTTAGACGTTTTCTCAAACACATAAATCAATAGAAATTTTGAACAGCAACTGTAGATCGACAACGTACAACGAGCGAATCTGAATAAACGACGAGTTCACAAAATCGTTGAGACTTGATTGATAAATTATGATGAACTTTAAAATAAATTTTAAATGATTAATAATAATTTTAGGAACAAAAATTGAGTCAAAACAACGAGAAAAAAAACTGCAAAAAAAGTCTCACCGACTCGTGAGAGCGTTGGAAGGGTTCGACGTCAACTTCACCGAAAAATACAAATGAGTTGTGCTTCTTGAAGGTTTCGACGAGAGGAATCCAAAACTGATATCAGATTTTTGAGACAACAAATGTGGTGATTGGAATCAGCCAAAAATAGCTCGCCCAAGAAAAGAAACGCAATTGTTTCTGATTAAACGGAGCCACGATCGTTAAAATTGATGCCAAAAATGAATTCAGTGGTCGATTTGTGTGGGATAGAGGTTGAGATTGTTTCAAAACTGCAAGGAATTGGTGGGAGTGAATTTGAGAGAAAAAGGGTTTGAGCGATTTTGCTGTCAAATTTTCGTTTTTTTTTTTAATTGCAGAAGGAGGGGTGCATATTGCAGATGTACCGTACAAGAGTAAAACTGTAAGGCCCAACACATGTTGTCACGTCTGAGGCAGAAATAAGGGTGTAATGCGTAACTCGCAAGTGTAGAAAGGAAAAGTCCAATTAATAATAGCCCAAATTAATATGCAGAAGTAAAAAATAAGGGTGCAAATCGTTGTCTGGTCCAAAATTCATTTTCTAGTATTAATAAAAACTCTTAATAAATAAATAATTTATTTTACTTTTTTTAGAAACTTTTCTCTAAAATACTCATTTTAACATAATATTATTTATCCATAACATAGATAAACTAAAAACCTCATATTCAAAATAATAAATATAATTATTATTATAACATTTTTCAAAATAATCGCATCAAAATAAATCATCTTTATAGAATAGTCGAAATGATAAAATAAACAAATATAACATCAACAATTTATATTACTTACTAAATCAAAATAAATATGTTTAAAATCCTCATACGATAGCTAGGACTGTGCAAAAAATCCAGTTATGTGGCCCAAATCCAAAACTGGATCCAAATCTATTTTAAATATCCGGTTAAAATCACATGGTTATAATCCGGTTTATTTATGAACCGGTTGGATATCCACTTATGTTTTATATTTGAATTTGATTTTAATCCGGTTTTTATCCATTCAACCCCAAAAAATCTTAAATCTAAAAAATTAATTGAGATAATTTATCTGAACAACTTTTCGGATTTATTTTTTTCGAAAAAAAAGATCAAAAAAGAATAAAAAAAAGCTTTTTTTATTGTCAAAAAAATTTTAAATCGAATTTTTTCTCAATAAATTTGTTGAGAAAAGTTTTAGAAAAGTTTATCGAAAAAATTGATTTTTTTCTTGAATTAAAAAACTTGAAATTTTTTATTTATTGAAAATCGAAAAAAATTATTTCTCGAAAAAAATCAAAAAAAATTATTTCTCGAAAAAAAATAAAAATACATTTTAAAATTAAATTTTTCGAAGTTGGTTGCTTAATTAAAAATCGGTTATTTAACCATAACTAATTTTACAATTGGTTTTATAACCGATTTTAAATCAAATAATGGATTTGGTTATAAATCTAAATTCATATATTAGTTTTAAAATAGATATGGTTTAGTTTTTTTTAAAAATCAACCATGCACAATCCTTCTCGTGGGTAGCCGCCTTCAAAACACCTAGCCCCTAGCTTCCTCTGCATCCTTCGTTGAAGTGGTTTAAGGCCACTCTTTTGTTTTGAATCACTCATCGAAATTATTTTATTTTATGTTTTTATTTAATTAGATGGTTTCCACACAATTTTTTTTTTTTTTATCTATGATTTTGTTGTGTGAACGCGTTGTTGTGTTGTTTGTCGTTTTAGTGTGGTGTGGTTTGTTTTCCAATATTAGTTTGATATTATCAGAGGAAAGGTAGCTTCCATTTTTATTAGCATCATATTCACTCATTTAAAGAATATTAGAGTTATGGCTAATTTGGGCGAATGAAAGACCATGTATAGTTAACTTGAGTTTGAAGTTAAAAATATAATATATATTAGGATAGATAAAAAGATCGTGGAATCTCATTCTAAAGTTATTGACTTGTTTGTCTTTGATCATGTGTAAAAAAATTTATAATTGAATTATAAGATGTAGATTTTGACTGAATTTAATATGGTTGGATATTTCTATTTTCTTTCTCTGCTAGTAAATAAATTTTCCTTTTTTTTTATAATATTTTACTAATGTAACAATTAAAAATAAATTGTAAGAGTAATAAATTTTACGATAGTTTAGTCATAAAAATTTATTTATCAGTTTTTTCATTCACCGATTAGATACTAGTGGATTACAAAAAAATTTCATTGAAATTGTAGGTGTCCGTCAAATTAATATTTAAATTTTGTAAATTAATAAATATATTTTTGACATCGTAAAATATCAATTAAAATAGTCTTTATGTACCCTTTTATCGTTTACTATTATGATGTAACAAGACAATTGAATACATGATTTCTTTTTCGAAATAAAAATAGAATATTTGACTTATCCACGTTAATCTCACATAAGTGTCATTTACCGAAAATAAATTTGTTGATAAAATTTAATCATCTCAAAAATAAATTTGTGATTAATTATAATTATATATTGACTAATTATACACAAATTAGTTCATGAAAAATTAAAATTTCATAGAAAAATTAATTGAAGTTACGATGATATTGATACAAGACCAATGTAAAAAGTTTAAATATTCAGTTAACATATTACATTATACTTTTACAACAAAAATTTTAATATAAATAATTTTAATATAAATAATTTTAATTACTATTTTACTATTTGATAAATGTATTTATTAATTTATAAAATTCAAATATTAATTTAATAACCTTTATAATTTACACGACTAATTTATTTAGATTGAGATAGTGAGAAGTGATTTTAAAAGTAAGGGTATATTGAGACGAAGTGTGTGCTTTTGTTTTCAAATAGCCGACCAAAGGCTCTCTCTTCATTCTTTATCAAAAGATGAGATGAGAATGCATTATGATAGTTCTTCTCTTTGGGACCTTTTACAGCTGTCTTCACTCTTTGTAACCAAATCCTCAATGTTTTATTCTTGAACACACTTTAAGCCTTTGCAAAGTAGAAAAATCACCACTTGTCTACACGTATTTAATTATGCTAAGACTGAGTCTTTTTTAGAAGGCGAGTCAGTCAAATAAACCAAATTATATGTTATAAAAATTATTTTTCACCTACCAACTCAATTTACTTAAGTAAATATGATAAATATATTTTATTATTATTATTATTATTATTGTATATTTTCTCTAGTCCTTTTGATAAAAGACTATTGGATCTATAAAATCTGTCGTATTTGGTTTATAATATATATTAAAACACATTAACTTTTTATGATTCAAGAGTCTCTTTATAAAAATGACCGTACGAAGTATTAGATTTTGAATTTTATGTTAAATTATAAATTTATTAACTTTTTATTAATTTAAT
>JBBPBT010000487.1:116964-134438 GCA_037974875.1 Cicer bijugum
ATTTGTAAGTGCCACTATTTGTAGTCACTAGCTTTGTCTATTTTTTATTCTCCCAAATCTCATCATTTATAAGTGCCACTACTAATATAATGAGCTAACATATATTAATCATAGTTTTTGTATAGCTTTTATTTTGATTTTAAATAAAATAAGTAAATTTGATTGATTATAGTTATAAAAATTGAACATACATACTAATTATACGTTTGACGTTTTTATATGCTCTTATTGGACAAATAGGCAATAGAACTATTGAATTATGAATTCTCAAAGTTTTTTTTTAAATCTTACTTTATGGCATAATGCTCTTATTTGAAGTATCCACTATTAAAAAAAAGTGGTTTTAGAGATCAATTTTTTTATCACTAAATGAAAAAAATAGGTTATTAAATTCGATAGCGACCCATTAGTGATCAATTTAAATTAGTAGGTAAACTGCTAGTCGCAAGCTGTTGCGACCAAATTAGCGACTGAATTTAGTGACTGATTTTGTAACTGAATTTTGTAACCGAATTAGTGACTTAAGTTTGAGATTGATTTAGCAACCACTTTGAATTAATTTACTATGTCATTAGCGACCAATTTAGAGACGAAATTTATGACATAAATTGTTTGTTTTATTAAATATGTGGTCACCAATTTTATCTTTAAATGTTAGATTAAATATTTGTGAGATTGTAGCTTATACATATTCAATCTTAGATTATGTATCTCATTATATACAAACAATGGAATAAAATTCTCCTTAGAAAATCAAGACCGGCTCACAATAGTACTTACAGAAGCTACACAACTAGCACATTAAGAACAAAATTTTAAACACCACGAATCTTTCTTAGCACAGTTTTCCCTTCTTCCTCTTTTGAAAGACATTGTTTGGGTATCATCCACTAGGAGTGACCCAACTGTTAGCATAACTATAGGAATTCCTGCTCCACTCCAGCCAATTCATACAACTCTTCAATTAACTCATCAAAATTACTAAGTAAACATACTTTGATGTAAACCAATTCACAAGATTTGATATGTGAATTCCTATTGTGATGTTCAGCTGGAACAAAATGTTGAGAACACGTTCAACAAGCCATTAGGAAGCTCCAAACAATTTCTGCCAAAACTTCCTTCATGTTTACCTCTAAGTCACAGGTGCTAGGAAATTACAAAGAGTAATTAGGTGAAAAAGCTTTAAAGATTATTTGTAGTTTTATTACCTTCATGCTTTGAAAAGGGTTGAAGCCTCCGAGCTCCAATGTAACAATAACACTAGATCTAACCAAAATTAAAATACAGTCAGTGGCAAACCAAAATCAAAATAAAGTCAGTAGCAATTCATTGAAACCAAAGCAAATGTTTAGAAAATAAAATACAAATTTTAAGTAGACTTTCAAAAGAAAATTAAGAAATTATCTAAAATTGCTCTTAGGACTCACCAAATGTATGTTAGGGTTCCTGTGATTTGAAAGAGAAATTTAGAAATGAGAAACAATGGAAGCTGATTAAGGTTCATGCGATTTGGGAGATAAATAGAGAGACAAAATGCAAAACGGTCAAAGGTGATTAGGGTTCGTGGGTTCGTGCTACTACTGATATTTTGGTGCTATCACTACCACCATTAGAAGAAGAATCACATAACAGCAAAATGGTGTTTACTAAGACGTTGAAGGTTGCGAAGAGAGAGATGCTAATGGAACGATATATGGTGTTTATTGAGGCCTTAAAGGTCACGAAGATTAAAGAGAAAGTGAATGGAGGGTGAAGCACAATGACGAACGTAAAATAGAGGCACTAGGGTTTGCAAAGATGAAAGAGAAAGTTTTTGGAACGATGGGTCATACTCTAAGTTGTTTATGGTAGTGTAAGGCAATAAAGTGTTCAAAACATTTATCTCAACAAAAATAATATATTTTCTATTATCATATTTTTAAGTTTATGTTTTGGATCTATTTTATGATTTGTTTATATTTTAAAAAATAAAAAATAATTGGTCGCTAAATCTAGTTTTTTTTGTATGAGTATAGAGATTTAGAAAAATTTAGTTTTAAAAGAAGAAAAAAGAATTTGATTGGTCTCTAAATCGATCGCTAATTAATTGGTCTCTAAATCGGTCACTAAAATATATTTGTGACCACCGTAGAGACATGCTTAATTTTAATTAACTATTATAAATATTTCGTCTCTAAATCAGTCTCCATGACAACTAATTTTTTTCGATCTCTAATTCAGTCACTAAAAACAACATTTTTATCAGTGAAATTTTATTATTGTCATAAAGACATATTCTTTTAATTGTCTATTTTTATATAATTTTTTTATAGAGAAAATAATTAAAAAAAATTAGATACAATTGTCAAATTCTAAACTTAAATTCGGAATATGGTATTAAGTTTAAGAATATTAATATTTTTTGTTGAATAAAATCTTATAAATTCTCATATAAGTATTGTAATTATTATAGAAATAGATTAAAACTAAAAAAATATGTATTTTTTTTTATAGAGGGAGGATATCCATCCAAATACATCCATTTGCATGTAACATATGAAGGGTGTAAGTAGTTAAATACATATTCTTATTTTAGGGCAATTTCCATATATGATAATAAAAGTCGGTGACAATCCTAATATCATAAATGAAAACTTGATGATCTTTGATTTGATATGTTCGTTATTTCATGGTTACATTAAAGTTCACGGAGGATGGTTTATACATTTGAGACTCAACATGCACATGGGAACATGCCCACAATGAGATGAAGCTAGTTAGTTAACGTCTATTCATCTATGTGACCGAAGTTGGTTCTCCTCAAAGATTTGATTTTAGAATTTGATTTTATTTTATAGTAAAAGTATTTGTATGTTGTTTATTAATTTAATTTTAGATACAAATTTAATTATTTATTATTTTTTTCAGTTTAATTTATTATTTAATTTAAAGTAATAATTTAATCGTTTATCTCTTAAAATATCAATAATATTATTATCTTTTTTATAAAAATTTAGAAAATTTATTATCATCTTCAAACAATACTCATAAAATTAGTAATCATATTCATCAAAATCTATATTTTTATCAAAGGATTTGTTGGAAAAAAGTATGTTATAGTGTGAATTTAAAAATGTATTGAAGTCCCACATTGGAAATAAATATTTTTTTGTAAATTTAAGTGGAAAGAAACTTGTTAAGTCCCACATTAGAAACAAATAATTTTGAAATCCCACATTGAAAAACTCTAGTATTTTGAGTAGTTTCAAATCTATACATACTAAAGTCTCACATTGCTTAGAAAACAAATGTGAGTTTGCTTCCATCACTATATAATGAGCTTCAAACTATTGTGAGAAGTACAACAAAGTTGGATGTTTTTTTCAACTTTATCTTTTCTCCCTCTTATATTATGCTCGCCTAATTTCAACCCCCTTTGTTTTCTAGAGCGGTTGTAATGTCGTAATGACCGCAGTTTCATATTGAGAGTGACTTTAATTGTCATATTCAGAGTGGCTTTAAGCGCCATATTGAGGGTGTAATTCTAGAACAGTTTTCTACGGTGCAGTGAATCTGGGCTGTTTTATCCTGGGGACTTCGTGGTTGATAGTCTACCTTGCACAATTTGAGCAGTGCCGCGAAACGTCTTAAAGAGAGCGACCTAGTCCGCGACTCAACCTAGTAATATCTTTAGTGACATAAATTGTGCTTTTTAAATAGTTTTTGAAACTCAAAATCCAACAATTTTAAAACGATTCCTTCTTCCATGTCAACCGATTATATTACTGGAATTGGTTATGTTGCCTCTAATTTCAATAAACTGTTTCAGTTTAAAGCAAATAGAAAATGATAAGAAAGCTGGAGAATTAACCCATTAGAGAATAATGATAAGAATTATATTCTTAATAAACTTGTTAATGATCTGTATAACTACTACAGTTCCAGCAATACTAGTAGAGATATTTGAGATGCTCTGAATGAGTATGTAGTGAGCTGCTACCCAGAGTATCAGATGACTGATAACAGGTTCGTGGAGGCACACTCCCATAAAATTCAGAAGATAACTCATGGAATCATCTATTAAGGTACATCACTTGTGACATATTTTAATTAAGTATTGAAATTTAATCTCTCTTTATGTTTGAATGTTGAAATCAATAAAATGTATTTTTTTGCTTGCATGTTATGTGATTTTAATTTTTTACATGCTATACTATGTGATGCAAACACATTTGATTTCAAAATTAAGTAACTTAGATTTATTTCCAAAGTTATAGTGAAATGATTTTGAAAAATGTGATTTTTGTAGTCAAGCTAAAATAATAGAGTTCACATAAATTTGTAGTTAGAGAATGTGATTCTTTAGATTTATTACACTTTGATATATGTGAATTTGATGAGACGTTAACAAGAAATAAAAAATAAAAATAAAACGTTTGACATGTTGAGAATCTTTGTAATTGAAATTGAAAATCAATTTAGTAGAAAGATTAAAAGGTTGCAAGTATGATTCTAGTTCATTTAAATAAGTTTTATAAATTGTCTGAAATTATACATAGAACAACTGCATCATAATTGCTTGGAGTGAATGGAAAAGTTCAAAAAAAAAAAAGGAATATAACTCTTATTGAACTAATTGTTGCTAGTATGCTTAACTATATTGTTGCATCTAATTGGTGTGCAGAAAATATATTGCTTATTTGTTATGTTTTTAATAGAGTTCTTAAATCTAAAAATAAAACATCTCCTTATGAGATTGTGAAGAAAAGACAATTGAACTTGTCTTATTTTCAAGCATGGGGTGGTCTGACTTATGTCACAATCTCTGATCTCGAGCGAATTAAACTTGCCAGTAGAGCCTATGAATGAGAATGCATTGGGTAGTAAAGAACAAAGCGTATAGGTTTTATGACCTAAATGCTAAAGTGATCATATAGTCAAATGATGTTGACTTCTATGAAAATAAATTCCCTGTAAAATGGAGAAATAATGGGGGCAGCGGACCAAGTTACGTTGTTACAAGAAGCACTAAAAGCAGCAAACAAGGTGAAACAGAAACTCGAAGAAGTAAGAGAGTCAGAGTTGCTATAGATTATGGACCAGAATGTATGGTCTATAATTTAGAAGATGATCTTGCAAATCTTAAAGAAGCTCTGTCATCATTGGATGCAGATATATGGCAAGAAGCTATAAACGATGAAATGGATTCTCTAGAGTCTAACAAGACCTGACATTTAGTAGACTTGCCTTCTAGTTGCAAACCAATAGGTTGTAAATGTATTTTGAAAAAGAAACTAAAATCCGATGGATCTATTGATAAGTACAAGGCACACCTTGTAGCCAAAGATTTTAGACAAAGAGAAAATATAGATTTCTTCGACACTTTTTCACCAGTCACTAGACTAACATCCATTATGGTGCTTATATCACTTGCGGCTATTCATAACCTGGTGATACACTAGATGAATATTAAAACAGCTTTTTTTAAATGGTGACCTGGAAGAAGAAATTTATATGGAACAACCTAAAGGTTTTGTAATTCATGGACAAGAAGACAAGGTCTGTAAGTTAGATAAATTTTTATATGGTCTTAAACAAGCTCCTAGATATGGCATGGAAAGTTTGATTATTTGATTAAATCGAATGAGTTTAAAGTGAATGAAAGTGACAAATGTATTACTACAAATTTGAAAATGACATTTGCACTATCATATGTCTCTATATATACGACATGCTCATATTTGATTCAAACATTCATGCTGAATTTTTTTGAAATCATTGTTGGTTAACAACTGTGATATGAAAGACCTTGGTGAAGAGAATGTAATCAAGATTACTAGGTCAGAAAATGAAATTTCTTTGGATTAGTCTCACTATGTTAAAACAATCCTAAAGAAATATAAATACTTTGACTGGAAACATGCTTGCACACCATATGATCTAAGTGTAAAACTTTTCAAGAACATTGGTGAATGTGTTATAAAACTAAATATGCGAGCATCATTGGCAACCTCATATATGCCACTGATTGTTCTAGACCCGACATTGCCTATGTCATGGGATTGTTGTGCAGGTTTACTAGTAGACCTAGTATAGAGCATTGGCACGCTATTGAAAGGGTCATGAGATACCTTAAAGGGACCATGAGTCTTGGATTACATTATCAAAAATTTTCTATTGTCCTTAAAGGATACAATGTTGCTAATTGGAATGTCTTGTCATATGACTCCAAAGCAATCGATGACTATATTTTAATATAGTCAGTGGTGTTGTATCTTGGAAATCGAAGAACAAACGATATTGGTTTAGTCCATTACGAAGTCTGAAATGATAGCACTAGCTACTACTAGTGAAGAAGCAAGCTGGTTGAGATACTTGCTAGTTGAGATCTCTATATGGGAAAAACTTATGACATATGTGTTGACCCACTGCGATAGTACCACGGTTATTGTAAAGATTGAGAATCGTTATTACAACGATAAGAGACGAAAAATTCATCGTAAGAACAACATTGTTAGAAAGTTATTTACTAAAAGAGTTGTTATAGTGGATCATGTATGCATTGATGAGAATTTAGCAAATCCGTTGAAGAAAGAATTAGCTACATCGGAAGTCATAAATACATCTAAAAGGATGAGACTAATGCCTATAGAGTCACTCATGATGGTAACCCGACCTAAAAGACTGGAGATCCCAAGAATTAGGTTCAATGGGTAATAACAAGTCGTGGAGTGATATGAAATGAACATGCTATTATAAATAAGAGAAGCATGATTCCTGAAGCGATGATAAGATGAGATAATAAAAGCTCTTAATGAGATCTATACTCTACATGGAGGGAGTACCCAGCTACAGGAGTACTCTTGATAGACTCACCTGTGTGAATGTGGAAGTGGGGCCGCTTCCTATGGAATTTCGAGGCATAATTTCTAGAGTGTTCACTATACTGGGATATACGTGCAGGGCCATCAATGCACGGACTTTTGAGAATACACCCTATACTGGGCTATACTTATTTATGCACGATCTTATAGAAACGTTTGACATTATTTCAGAAACATTTTTTTTAAAATTCAAGTGGAGGATTGTTGGAAAAAAGCATGTTATAGTGTGAATTTAAAAATGTATTCAAGTCCCACATTGGAATGAAATATTTTTTGTAAATTTAAGTGGAAAAAAACTTGTTAAGTCCCACATTGGAAACAAATAATTTTGAAATCCCACATTGGAAAACTCTAGTATTTTGAGTAGTTTCAAATCTATACATACTAAAGTCCCACATTGCTTAGAAAACAAATGTGAGTTTGCTTCCATCACTATATAATGAGCTTCAAACTATTGTGAGAAGTACACCAAAGTTGGATGTTTTTCCCAACTTTCTCTTTTCTCCCTCTTATATTCTGCTCGCCTAATTTCGAGCCACTTCTCCCATTTCTTTTTGTCCCTTTGATTTTTAGAGCGGTTATTATACCGCAGTCCCTTCAGTTTTTAGAGCGGTTATTATACCGCAGTCCCTTTCGGTTTTTAGGGCGGTCATTATGTCGCAGTCCCTTTCGTTTTTTTAGAGCGGTAGTTATGCCGTAGTCCCTTTGTTTTCTAGAGCGGTTGTAGTGTCGTGATCTATTTGTTTGTAGAGTGTTCGTTATGCCGTAGTTATGAATGGTCGTAGTACCATATTGTGAATGACTTTAATCGTCATATTGAGAGTGAGTTTAACCGTCATATTAAGAGTGGATTTAAGCGCCATATTGAGGGTGCAATTCTAGAATGGTTTTCTACGGTGCAGTGGAACTCCGATACAGTGAATATGAGTTGTTTTATGCTGGGGACTTCGTGGTTGATAGTCTGCCTTGCATAATTTGGGCAGTACCGCGAAACGTCTTACAGAGAGCGACCTAGTCCGTAATTCAACCTAGTGATATATTCGGTGACATAAATTGTGATTTTTAAATAGTTTTTGAAACTCAAAATCCAACAGGATTTGATATTGTTGAAGATAAGAATATGAGTTTATTTGAATATTTGAGTTATAGATTTGATGAATCTAAAAATTTTCTTGAATTTAATGATGAATTTTTTGAGTTTATGTAAAAAACAAGTTAGTATTGTTGATATTTTAATACATAAAGGAATAAATCATTATTTAAAATTACATAAATGATCAAATTAAGAAAGAAAGAAAGAAAGAAAAAAGATAAATGATTGAATTATTATCTGAAATTAAGTTAAGAGACAACTTAAAATATTTCGCCTATTTTATAACGTATAAATAATACATATTTTTTAAATCTTGAATTGAATTTTATGATATAAAAAATATTATATTTTTTATCTCATAATAATTATCGCATTTGCAACAAAAATAATTGTCATTTTTTTTCAATAGAACTTTTTTTTTTATTATCAATTCTACCATCCTATTAATATTATATGTATCATTTTTAATTTAATATCATTTCAATATTGATTTATGATTATTTTCTTAAATCCTATAAAATAATCTAATATAAAAATTATTTTGAATCAAAGTAGTTTACATGTATATAGAATTCTAGAAAACACTTTCCAATATATATATATGAACCTAAAAGAAAGTCTGAAATAAAAATAACAAAAGGAAAGATGCATGACTAGCTGCTGGCAAAAGGAGCACTTGACTACACCAAGTTTAGGGACAATGAGGTCATTTGAATTTTAGGGATGAATGCAAAACAAATTTTGAATAGAAGCAAATGCAAAGAGAAAATATATTAAGAGATGATTATAAATTTTTTACAGAGAATTGCAATTCATCAGAAGGAATCGAGAATCATGTTGCCCAAAATAGATATTCACGCCAATTTATATTGATCGAGTTTAATTTTATATTGAATTAAGTTGAATGTAATATAGAACATCATACTAATTTAGCAAGTTTTAATAGCTTTTTTGCTTTCAAATTTATAATGTTTTTTTATAAGTTACTTGAAGTTTCATTTACGTTTATTTTTTATAATTTTTTCTTATCTCATTATCTTAATTAAAAATTTTAAAATATTAATTAAAAAATACTTTTCACATCAATTTATATTTTTTAATTAATTCAATTGTTAATTTTATCAAATTAAATCAGTTAAAATATCAATTATCATCAATCAACTAATTTATCTATTATTCTTTATAAACTCATCTATTATCAACTAATTTATTATCTAACCACTGTTTTTGCCAAACAAAAGAAGAATAAATGCAAGAGTAGGATCCATGAAATGTTCATTAATTATTCCGTGTCTTTTAAAATGAAAACAAAGTGGGACTGTTTCTTTCCTGTTGTATGCAGTACACATGGTCCTGAAGGCCCACACTATGAAAAGAGAAAGCTCATCATGTATGGGATGAAGATGTAAATTATGAACGTTTGTGATTATTGAAAGTATCTTGATATTTGTGCACATTGTGAAATCTATCCAAAGTTCCACATTCTTGGGTATCAAATACTACAATAAAGAATGTTTTGCTGATTTCAAAGCTAACCCATCTGATTTAATTGACATCCTTACTTTGCTTTTTTCAAAGCACCTAGTTCTCTTAAATATAACTATGATTCTTGTTCTTTTTAAAGAGGTTGCTAATCATCCTAGAAACCAATGATGCAAGACGGGTCAATCTTCCTCGTTTTGGTCCCGTAGTGATGGGACAAGTCAACTTAAGTAAAGTACGTGAATTGAATCTTATACTCCGTCCACTCGTTGACGGGTCAATAAATTGACTCGTTAATAACAACTTGAATTCTTCTAAAGTGAAAAGTTAGTAAAGTCAATAAATTAATTGTTTATATTATAACCATTCATGATTGGTCATGTACACGTTATATTAACTATTCATTTTATCATCAATTATGAGTATTATTACTTTATTTTTTAAAGTAAATTGCTCACTTTAAAAAAGCTATATCCGTCAATAGCATAAAAAAAATAAAATAAACTAAAATGTATTGATTTTTAATCGAGTTGGACTCATCAAAATAAAAAAAAAAAAGTAAAAAATATCTTAAAAAATTAGTATACTAAAAAATTTAACGTAATCCAACAATAATTTTACAAGCAATAAAACTCAATTTAAGGGATTGCAATGAGAAATATGCTAATGGAAAAATTAACTAGGTCAGGAAAAATAGATACTAAAAAATAAAGATGTTTTTAAATTGACTTGATAACCCAATTTGTCCTATAACCACACCGTTTTTAAGCAATGATAACCCAATTTGTCCTATGACCACACCGTTTTTAAGCAAGATTAAACAGCACGAGTAAACTTGAGTGGTAGGTCCAAAATCTCAACTTTAGATGTTGGATCTCACTATATCTACATCACATGCATCAATTTTTTTCTTCTTCAACCATGATTTTTGTGCACTAATATTAAAATTACTGTTTAAGAGTAAAGTTCTGATAACGTGCATGTTTTTGGTCTTTGCAATAACTACTTGTTCCTCTAAGAAGCAATTTTAATGACAAGTTCTGCAAATTGTACCTCCTTTTTCAGACAAGTCTAATGTTTAGGTGTGCATCAAACCATTACTTAAATCAGTTAAATGTCTATTTTGAAAACCATATTGTAAGATGCATCAATCTATATTTATGCTACTAAAGAGAGGACACTTATGAGAAATTTTCCACATTAGAGAAACTGAAGTTGGTCCAAGTGATATTGTTAAATGGCCAAGAAGGGTTGGTTTAGCATGGTAAAAAAGCTCTTTACAAGGGACAAACATTCCACACAAGAGAAGGTAAATATTATGATTATTTGACTAAATTTTTAAGTAAAATTGTGGTGTTGATGAGACACAAACCTGTTTTCAGAAGGAGAAAAGAAGGAAATGGGTATTTGGGAAGCTAAAGACTAAGAGTTTTCCTTCAATTGAAGCACCACCATCATTAACAGAAAGAAGATTATGTGAAGCTGAAGAAGAACACAACAAGCAGGCTTTAGCAGTTGCTATTGCATCAGCTGAAGCTTCTCTTACAGCTGCTCAAGTTGCAGTTGAGGTTGTTAGGGTCCAATCTACTCATCATTTTAATGGAAAACCAGAAGAAGTTAAAACTAACTATGATGCCTCTAAATCCCCACACAAGTGCCATAGGAAGATTGAAGAATCCTCAGCCATCAAAATTCAAACAACATTTAGAGGTTACCTTGTGAGTTTTGTACAAGCTCTTTCACCTTCATTTTATTAATTAATGGAAATCAAACAAATCGAGATTGCTCCGCGATACGCTATATAGTACAAAGTGTTCTCAAACAGCCACCATTGCGGCGTGATAGCACTGTAACATAGTGAAATTTGAACAAATTGCTATTTTTCACGATCCACAATTGACAACAATGAGATAACAATACATTTAAGGATAAAAAAACTGGTAAAATATGATTCAGGAGCTGAGATTTGTTAGAAAGTATGCAATGACTAACTTACTAGAATTATTCCACCAATTAGTGATTTTCCAAACAAGTATAATAACTTAGGAACAAACACTGCATTTTTATATCTCAATCTAACAGATTTAAGTAGATTAGAATAAGAAACTGAAGTCACCTTAATAGATTCTTACACATCAACTGCTCTTATTCACTTATTAGTGAGCTGTTGTAGGCAAGGAAAGCTTTGAGAGCATTGAAGGGAATAGTGAAGCTTCAAGCTATCATTCGGGGCAGAGCTGTAAGACGGCAAGCTATGAGTACTCTGAAGTGCTTGCAGTCCATTGTGAGTATTCAGTCACAAGTCATTGCAAGGAAACTCCAAATGGTTGAAGGAAGGTGGGATTGTGGTGAATACGAAGAGATACAGGGTTCAACAGACAAGATCATAAGGGTGAGAGTAACAAGTTATAGTTGATCAATAGTTCTTACTTCTCATCACATTGATAAAACAAAGATTCACTGCCAAAACCATAATCCCCTTTTTATTACGTTAAGTTTATTTATCGGCTATTTGTTACTCCATCTGAAATGAAATATATGCAAAAATAGTATCTGCAAAGTTGATGTAATATAAGCAAAAATAGTCTGAACATCAACTTTTCAATTTCCTTCTTTGCTTATATTTCATTCTAGAATATTTATTCCCTACCTATCATCCCTTGCAAGCAGTGTTGTCGAAGGCGGATGGTGGAAGGCAAAAAATCCACCATACAAACACGCCATTGTGGCCTATGGTACTGCCATAGCAGGCATTCCTTCACAAATTGCCTATGGCGGTTGTCCAAAAATCTGCCATGCCATGGCAGTATAAAGCGTCACGACCGTCATTTAACAAATTTGCTTGCAAGGTTGGTTTTAAATTGAGGTAGCAGCCGCATTGCAATTCCTGATATTGTGGCTTATGTGGCCTCAATAATGGTCGATTGCAACCACAGACATCAAAATCTTTGATGTTGGGGCCCTGATCTTACCTAAACACCTCGATCCCTTGTATAGTTAGAAATTGAAACATAGTTTTCATATTTTTCAGATGGACTCAAACAGTGAGAGAAGGTGGGATGACAGCCTTTTATTGAAGAAAGAGGTAGATTCCTCTAGCATAAACAAGAAAGAAGCATCTCTTAGGAGAGAAAGAGTAAAAGAATACTCATATAACCATAGAGTAAGGTCTTAAACCTAGTTTTATCTTTGTAATTTCTACTCATTAAGCTTCTCATACTAACTGATAAAATCCTCATAGAAATCAGCTGAACCAGAAAGAAACAAAATAAATGGAAGATGGAGATATTGGATGGAGCAATGGGTAGACACCCAACATTCTAAGAGTAAAGAACTTGAAGATTTAGACTCGGATTTTACGTCACATTGTAGAGGTGGTGAAGATTATGGAAGAAGACAAGTAAAACTTAGACATATTCAGAGACAAAATGAAGTTGAAGGATTAGAGTCTCCTATACTATCTTCAAGAAATTCTTTTCCACAATGGAGACAGAATTCAGAGAGAGAAGATCACTCATTTCCAAGCTCACCTGCAATTCCAACATACATGGCTGCAACGAAATCTACACAAGCAAAAGTAAGATCGACAAGCACACCAAAAACAAGAATAGTAGGAGGGAATTGGGATATGAACTCTGATTGCTATTCACCATGCAAGACAAAGCTCAGTAATAATCAGCAAGGATCTCCTAGGTTAAAGAGCCTCTCAAGGCCTTAAAAAATCAAACCAATAGAATGAAGAATCTATGCATCTACTATATTTATAGTCTTTAATTTATACCACTTCAGTCCTAAGAGTTTACCTATATATTTATTTCATATTTTTGCCATTTTAGTTTTAAGGCTGCGTAGTCAATGTCTCCAATTATGTTATATTTTTTCAATTTAATTTTTTCAAAGCTTTCTATTAGTCAGCAGACATACAACCATTAATCAGCTAAGATACAAAATTCCCAATCAAAGCATTAAACCTTACCACCACTTAACATACTTATGACATATGGAACATAGATAGTGACATAGACATCAGACATGACACTGACACTGACATTGATACGTTAACATTGATTATAATTTGCAAAAATGAATGAATTGAATGTAATCAATGTGTCAATGTCAGACAACAACATGTATCAGACACTGGGACACGTCTTCGATGAGAAGTGTCGGTGTTACATAGCCTATTACAGAAACTTGATATTTTTTATATGGCATGTAAGTAGCAGTTGAAAAGCATTGACATTAGATAGTCTGAGCAAATCAAAAACTACAATTACCAGCCATCCTCCAAATCATATTGCAAACAAACGAACAACAGTCCATGACGCCTTTAACAGTAAAAGAATTTATAAACCATCTAACAATTATGACAATTCTTAAAAGACATAGCATAGTATCCAATTGAATTGTTTCAAGAAAGCCTTTTGGCATAAAGTGCACATCAGATTTTTAAAAGATTGGCCATTTTATAAAATGCTGATAGGAACCAATGATGCATAATACTAATAAGCACTAAACAAACACAAAATCATCCACTCCTGAAACAACGTGAGGTATACAACAAAGGAAGTTGTCAAGTAAATTTTACAAACATACTCCTTTATCCCCTTATCAGTCTCATTGCATCAGTGATAAGTCATTAAAATCCAGATAGTGTTGACAAACAGAAACTGTAATCTGCATCACTATTTCATGCCTACATATAGAAAAGTCTATGAATTAAACTTAAATCTTATTCACAAGAAAAACTGTTTCAATGATCAAGCTCTTCAATCTAATAGTATTGAACAATGCTACAGTATACATCAAATGTTAATATTTTGATTATTTGATACACTAAAGATCCAAAACACAAAAACTCTAGTGCTTTTGAACTGTTTTCGAACTATTTTTTAAAATTGGAAGGAAGATACTCTCTAGTGCTTTTGAATGTTGCATAATATATTTTGCAAATTCGAACACACATTTAGTGTCATGTAATCTCTAATGCAACATGTTTTGAGCTGTGATGTAAGGCATTCTGGAACAACGAGTGGATCCTTCCCCCATTTGCAATAAATATCCTTCAAACTCTCAGAATACTGTCAACAATTCATGTAATTTTCAGTTTTTAAAAATTAAAATACGAGAAATTATAGTTGAAAAAGAAAATATATCCTAAACAACAAAACCTGAATGACTAAATGTTGAAGTTTTGGGAAATGTGGGAGTATCTTGCAGTCCATAGCTTGAAAACTAACTTCCATGTGGGTCAAATTGTGAAACATGGGAAGCCTTGTCCAAGAAATCAACAACATCTACATGAGTTGCACAAATAAATTTAAATACACAAATAATATTATATTAATTATACGAAAAATACAAATTTCAATCACAACAATATAACGAGGAAGAAAAAAGTACCCTCAGATACTTCACTCTTTTACAAGTACTGATGCTTCAGATATCTCAATTATATGTTGAATTACTAAAACACTCATTAAACTAGAACAAAATTTAAAATTCTAAAACTTCCAAAGATTTGGTCATATAAAATAAAAATATAATTTCAATCCTTTTAATTTTGATCCATATAAAATAAAAATATAATTCCAATTTTTTGATTTTGGTCCATGTTAAATCAATATATATTTTAGAATGAATTTTTGCCTGTAAAATTACGATGCATATAATTTTAGTTCTTAATATTAAATATACATATATTGTTAAATAAATTTTTACAAAACTAAAATTGAAATATTAAATTTTATAGAAATTGAAAATATATTTAATCCTATATATTAATTTATTTTAATTTTCATCAATTTTTTTCTAAAATACACTAAAATCACCAATTTTCAAAGTTAGAGGATCGATTTTCGTTAACATAGTTGTACCTAGAGCTGTCAATTTGAAAAAACCCTCTAATTATTGGCTCCAGCTCACATTTTGAAGAGGCAAAAAAAATTAATAATTTAAAAGACCTCAAAAAACAAGGCCCTCTAAATTAAAAGCCTCTAAAAATTTGTGGACTTAGGAGGACCATAGGCCTATTTTTTTTAAAAAAGAATCGATTTTCTTTTTTGAGAAATAAAGTTTTTCATTTTTTTTACCGATAATTTTTTTTTAATTTTTTTCTATAAACTTTTTAGATTTTTTACCATAAAAAATTTTTGATTTTTTTCTATAAAATTTTCTGATTTTCTTTTTTTTTGATAAAAAATGTTCGATTTTTTCTTGATAAAAAATTTCTTATTTTTTTCGATAAAAATTTCTTATTTTCTTTCGATAAAAATTTCTGATAAAATTTTTTTGACTTTTTACGATAAAAATTTCTGATTTTTTTTCGATAAAAAATGTCCGGTTTTTTGTTTCGGTAAAAAAATGTCTATTTTTTTTCAATAAAAAATATCCGATTTTTTCAATAAAAAATTTCCAATTTTTTTTATAAAAAAATATCCGATGTGGAAACATCAAATTTCAGAAATTTAGAAAACGAAAGTTCACATTTTTTTTAATAATAAATTAATAGTAATAAATAATAATAAATATATAATAATAAATAGTAATAATTAATACTAATAAATAATAAAAAAATTCTACTTAATTTCAAAAATAGTAATAAATTTAATTAATAATAATATTATAAATTTATTTTTTAAAATAAAATTTTAATTATAAATTAAAACTTTCGAAAGTTTCGATTTTTCTGAAATTTTTGAAATTGAATTACTTCGAAAATTTGAAAGTTTCGAAATGTATTTCAAAAATTTGAAAGTTTCGAAATATATTTCAAAAATTTGAAATTTTCGAGGATCACATTTCGGAAGTTTCAACTTCATCAAAACTTTCGAAAGTTTTGATGTTTTTTGAAAAATTATGGGTCTAGATTTTTTGAAAATGGACAAAATAGTCTTTATGAAAAAATAAGGGGGTGGGAGGTAAAAATGAAGGAATGCACGATATAATTCCCAATATTATTCTAATAGGAGTCTAACTGTACCCCTTTCTCATAAAAAAGTCTCTTAGCAAAATCTATACTAATCTAAATCCACTAGATCATGGACCCGTGCTTGGCATAAATCATATTTTATAATATATCAAAAAAATTACTTCTAATTGGAACTAAAAATTAATAAAAAGACGTTATATTTTGTACTATAATTGAAGTATAAGATGTAGAAATATCTATATTCAACAATGTTAAATGAATCTTTAGATAAACACTTCAAGTTTTCAATTAATGAAGTTAATAAGACTTATGTAAAGTTGATATAGTTGTCATAAATTAAAAATTAAATTAGTTTAATAATATATGACGCCTTTAAAATAGACACAATCATGTAGATTTTTCATCCATTTTATTGTACTCGTGGACTTGAATTATTTTGCATTATTGTAGTGGTATTTACATCACTTTGACAAATACTAAACTATTTAATGGTAGAAGAAAAATTACACCATATAAAATCAAATGATGAAAAAATAATTATTATACACGTAAAACTTAATACAAGCTTATTTATCACTACTAAAATATTGTCGATAAATTCGTATTTATCTTTAAGTCAAGTTCTTCGCTTTATGTTTTTGAAAGATTCATTGCACGCTCATACAACTCTTTATATTTTTATTCTTTACAACATACAATGAAATAATTTATGATTCTATGAATACGCACATAAACAACAATCAAATAGTTATTTTTTATTATGTAAACAAAAAAGTTAACAATTAAGAAACTATTTGTCACAATCATACACTACCATGTTTGAATTTGCTAGGTATAATATATCGTAGGATTGAACATGTTTTTGATTCTCTAAAAATGTAAATTTTCACGTTTAATCCCTCCAAAATGATTCGGAATAACATTTTTGATTTCCAAAATTTGGATATGTATATATGTTTTTTTTTTTAAAAAAAACTAACAAGTATATTTTCAAAAATATATATCAAAATATCATACACCAAATGTTGCATATCTACCTGCAACAACTTGAAGGATGAATTTTTTGTATGCAGTCTAATATCTTTTAATTTTTTTTTTTATT
>JBBPBT010000487.1:138092-151479 GCA_037974875.1 Cicer bijugum
TTTTGAATAATTTTTTATAAACATCCTTAGAATATTATTAAAAATTTATCCGCATAAATATAAAATTTTTTAATTTAAAATTAGTTAAATATAAATATTTTAAATATCAAATATTTAAGATAAATGTCTCTAAATTATTAACCTATAAATTAACTTTTAAGTTCATTTTTTATAGAGAAATTTATGCAAAACACTCATTCAAAAACATGCATGTATATATATGTTGTCGTTGATGGTTCAATAGAGATTGAAACTGATTGTATAATAATTTTATAGACAAAATATATGATTTTTTATAACTAAAAACAAAATTTTAAAATTTTATAAAGATAAAAAATTATTTAACCCTAAAAAATCTAGGCTGAAAATTTACCAAGAAAACTGCCATAAACGGATGCACTTTTTATTAAAACTGAAAAGTTTTAAGTTAGCAAGAACTTTAAAATTTTAAAGACTTGCTTAACAACAACAATGAGTGCCTTTACTGATCAAGCAATATCATTTGGCTCATTGATCTAGGTGGCCTTTGATTCAAAAAAATTTATGGTGATCCAATTTCATACAATAAATTAAAAACAAATAAAAATAAATTATACAACTTTTATATTTCATAATTATCCTTCTCTTAGGTTGGAAAATTATTGTTTCACATTCTTATCAACTTTTATATATAAAAATATCTATATTTATATTTCATAATTATCCTTCTCTTAGGTTGGAAAATTATTGTTTCACATTCTTATCAACTTTTATATATAAAAATATCTATATTTATAGTAATTTATACTTCTATGCTAATAATAAAGGGAATACAACAATTTGGAGTGACCTTTAAACACACAATAATACCGTTTATAAGAAAGAAGTGAACGGTTATAAGAGCACCTTCTTCCTTATGGCAACAATAAATGATACTACAATAAGAGATATTTGTGTTTTAATTTACCATAAATACAATCTTAACAAATAACAAAACGTAAACATTTATAATTCTGTAAATAAAAACCTCAATTAACATATAATAGCGCAATATAAAAACACAATATATGATTTTTGCGCCGATTGAACTCAAGTAAATTATAATAAAAGAATAAAATTTTGCCATTTAATAATTTAGAGAATGACCGATTATTATAATTTTTTTGTTGGAGTTTATGCAATAGAAAGAATACTGAATACAAGAACTTGACCCCATAAACGGTAGTGAACGAAAATTGGAGGAGGCTTTTGATATTTTCCTATTAGCGACTCGTGTTCGTACACACACTACGATGAACAAGTAAGAATTTATCAAAAACTGAGAGTTTTTATAGGGTTAGAATTTATGTGTACTTTTAAGACCTCAAGGGTCATCTTTATATATTGAGTCTTTTTAGGGTTTCTAGAAGGTTCTTGTTATGATCATTAGAAAGGAAATATGTGATCTTCATATGACCTCTGCGCACGTGAGTGCCAATAACTCATAAATATATTTTTATTAAATTAATAATTTTTAGTATTTTTAATATAATATTAATTAAATGCTCTTTTTATTTGATTATGCTAGTTTATGTTAAAATTATGGTGTTTAGTGTTGATTTTGTGTATAATATAATTAATTGTCCAAATCTGAGTAAAATGCTACAGTAATGCTACAGCATCACTGGGAGACAACAAAACAACAACAAGTTGTGGGATCTAAACGTGATAATCTTATCATAGGGGCACAACGGATACTTACCACTCAATGACACATTAAAGGAAAATTCAAGTTGTCCATTACCTTTATTTCATTGGACCAAATTTGCATTATGCATAAAAGGACAAAAGAAGACTAAAAAAAGAGAGAGAAAAGTGGTTCAAATTGTTGTCCTATAAAAATAACAACAATAGAAAATTTAGAAAATGGTGGATGAAAACCTAATTTTCAGAGTCTCTCAATAGACCTAGTTGCCACCATCACTCCGTCATCATCATATTAAATAACTAGGAATAATATTTAACTCCATAGAACAAAATAAGAACTATAAATTGTGTTGGGGTTGATTGCAAGTCCCACATCCTTTAGTTTGGGAAAATAAGGAGAAGGTCAATGCTATATATTGGGTTTTGATCCTTTGTTTTCAAATGCACCAGCACCAGTCAGCATGTAACACTTTAAGCTTGTATCTGACTTAGTTTCAATATTTGATTTGTAAGAGTGTGGTTGTACTGGGGTGTTGGGTGTGGGTGAGAGAAGTCTATGTGTTGTAACAATTTTCACATAGTGTTAATTCTCTGAGAGAAGTCTATGTGTTGTAACAATTTTCACATAGTGTTAATTCTCTGGTTGCCGGTTTAGGCAGCGGCCGTGGTTTTTTATCCGGTTTTGGAGTTTCCATGTTATATTCTTGTGTTGTGATTGTATCTTGATTCTTTTGAACTTATGCTGCTGTTGTTTTTCCCAACAACTGGTATCAGAGCCAGGTTCAGAGGTTTGGTGGGATAATTTTTCTTAGTATGCTCCGTGGTTGCAGCTTTGTCTGATCTTCCACATCAGAAAAGAATTATCCTTGGTATTGTTAGGGGAAAAGGTGATATTGTGAAAGTGTTGTTTAGGGAGGTTCTGGCTAAGGAAAGACTTGGTATTTAGCGTGTCTGTTGTGACCCACCTCTCTTTCCTAGGAACTTACCTGGTGCACAGTTTACAGTCTGCGTGCAGCTGCTATGTCTTATTCAAGCGTTATGAAGTTTGACATAGAGAAGTTTGATGGAAGAATCAACTTTGGCTTGTGGAAAGTACAAGTCAAGGATGTGCTTATACAATCAGGATTACACAAGGCATATTGTCCAGGTGGAGTAGTATCTGGAAAAAGACTCTGAGACAAGTGCTGGCAAGGTCTCCCTTGTTTTGAGAGATGATGGTGTCCTTTTGGTATTTCCGCTATACCATGAAAAAGGACAAGTTATTGCTAGCGGATTCAGAACAGCACACGGGCATTGGTTGGCATTGATGCAAGGTGTGTGGTGATGTGTCGATGGCTGAAGAACTTCCTGGAAGCCAACATGGGAGTTGCACCATAAATTTCAGCAAGGTTTCGACATGAGAAAATTCTTGGAATGGTTTAGTTCCAAGTGGAGAAAATTCTTGGGATGGTTTAGTTCCAAGTAGAGAAAATTCTTGGGATGGTTTAGTTCCAAGTGAAGTGTACTCTTTATACCGACAATGGAAGCGGAAGTTGTAACTGTTACAATCAAAGTGGAGATTGTTGGGGTTGATTGCAAGTCCTACATCCTTTAGTGTGGGAAAATAAGGAGAAGGTCAATGTTATATATTGGGTTTTGATCCTTTGTTTTCAAATGCACCAGCACCAGTCAGCATGTAGCACTTTAAGCTTGTATCTGACTTAGTTTCAATATTTGATTTGTAAGAGTGTGGTTGTACTGGGGTGTTGGGTGTGGGTGAGAGAAGTCTATGTGTTGTAACAATTTTCACATAGTGTTAATTCTCTGAGAGAAGTCTATGTGTTGTAACAATTTTCACATAATGTTAATTCTCTAGTTGCCGGTTTAGGCAGCGGTCGTGGTTTTTTCTCCGGTTTTAGAGTTTCCACGTTATATTCTTGTGTTGTGATTGTATCTTGATTCTTTTGAACTTATGCTGCTGTTGTTTTTCCCAACAAATTGTAGCATGGTTGGATGTGAACATGAACCCAGAGATGACATTAGTGCATTTGATAACCATGATTTCTGAGTTGGAAAACCCCTAAGGTCACTCTACTCGTAATGTTATAGCATGTTTGTAGCATATTACATTTCCATACATGGAAGTTCCAACAAAGTTGTTTCATTAACTATTTGTTAAATTTTGAATTTAGATTATCTTCCATTATAATATTTACTTGATTTAAACTTGAATTTACTTTTATTTGCATGAACCAAAATATTTGTGTTACTTGAGATTTTAACTAATTAAAATAATCCATCTGAGAATACTTATAACTTATCCACATCAATCCTCATGTGATTGATACTTTACTTTCACTTTATTAATATTCCCAATTGTTTATATTGCACACTTGTATTTTATTGCAACAAGTGTTATTTGGGTGTCGCAATAACGAAATGATTGCCATAAATTGGCTCATGTTGAGAGCACATGTAAGTAATTGTGTTTGTCATCACTAGATTTTCTCTTCGTCCATCTAGTGGTCACAATTCGAGGTCCAAGTGAATTATTGTAGACTGCTACTTTAGATCCTATCATCGGAGGCGACTCATCTTAACTTCAAGAATGTTTTTGCGACGTCATTTGATTGAGTCATGTCGATCTCGAATCATCCATTCTTATGTTGGACTAGGACTTTGTTGTCCTGAGTTTAGTCTAGAACAATTTCCCCACAAGTCTATCGTATGACGAAGTAAATGGTTGACTTGATTGTAGAATTTATCTATCAAAGTTGTGTTTGAGAACGAAAAAACACCCTCAACTTTATTCTTGGTAGGTGATATTGGGATATTAGTCAATTTGTTCATGATTTCTTCAATTTCAGATTATGATTTTGGATGAAAAATGGTGTTTTCGTTCATTGGGGATTTTAGGTTTCGATCTATTTTGTCAATTCCTTAGTCCGAACTATGAAAAGTCCCTTCATAGATGATCATGTGTTTGTGGTTCCTTACTGAGATGTCGTTTCAGTCATTTCCTTATGTCAAATGTCAAGAATAGTGAGCCATCATTACCTTAGACGTCTTTTCAATGTTAGGGTGTGTAACTCAAAACGTTTTAAATTGTTAGATGCATCATTTAGGATTTATGCCTGATTCTCCCTCCAAAACTTCTACAACTATTTCTAGAATTAGAATGAGAAGTTTGAGTTTCATCTTCTTCTTGAAGCATCCTTTGAAGTAGAATTAATATCACAAGGAAGGGGGTTTGAATGTGATCTTTTTTTTTTTTTTTAATTCTTTCATGTAAGTAAAATTAACTCTCAAGTATATTGACTTGAAGTATTGAGAAAAATAAGTACTTCATGATATTCTGGAGATCCAATATATAAGATAAATAGATTCATTAGTTGTAGTGTGTGTAATTAGTGAAACATTTATAAGATGACTAATGATAAGAGATACACACATAATTTAGAGTGGTTCACCCAAACTCAATCTACGTTTAGTCCTCCCCCTGATGAGTTTTTTCACCAACATTATGAGATTTAAGTTGACTTTAAATTGACTATCCTTCTTTGACTTAAATGATCTTGAGAGAACCTATAAGATTTTATTTCTTAACCTTTTTAATTCATTTAAGTGATATTCTTCTTTGAAAAAAATGAGTAATTTATGTGTACCTTCTATTTATAATGATGTTGCAATAATTACATTTAATATCTAGGAAGTTATGTTGACTAAGACTATTAATAATTAGTCTAGGATGTTGCACAATCAAAGAATAATAAAAACATACATTGAATTTTAACACTCCCCCACAAACTAAAAGCTTACTATGCTTTAAGCTTGTTACAACAAAACAATTTATCACAAAAATTGAAACTAAGTTTGACAATTGTTGGACTTGTTTGAGAAGATAAGGCACCATTAATGATTCATGTGTGTAAAGAGTTACCACCAAGTTGATCATCAATGGAAATAAAACACACCACAAATATGATTCATATGTGAGAATAGAGTCACTATCAGATTGATTTTCGGTGGGAATAAAAGAATTGTCTGAGCAAATGATACATTGTCCTTAAAACCAAGTTCCCACAGTAGTAGTCCAATCTGTGTAATATGCAAAACCAACCAATTTTTCGGAAGGAAAGAGCGGAAGAGTACCAAAATTGAAAGCGCAAGAAAAAGCAACAACATACAATGATAAACATAGTGATCCATGTGAAAGGAAAGATGAATGTTTATGGAATAATCACCAAAAGATGGTAAACACCTCATAATGTGGCATAGGGGCTCCTGATATGGTTGTCGCTCGAAAACAGTACCAGAAGAAAACTACACGCATGGGTTTTGTGGCGGTGCATGGGGCCAATACATAGAGAAGGTGGAGGCACGTGTGGTGGCTGTTGGCGATGAGAAAAGCATAGTCGTGCTCGCTGGAGGATTGCACAACAGTCTATGGTGGCTTTAGGCAATGGGTCGCATTAGAAAAGGTGCATCTGGTGTTGGTACAACAGTAACAGTGTAAATAAGCTCATAACTATGGAAACAACACTGGTTATGGAAAAATTAGAAAATACAAAGAAGACAGCGGAAGGGTCACCAGAGTTGACGATGATGGACAACTGTTTGTGCTAAAAAAATCAAAAGATTGAATGGTGATGTTGCTGACGACAAATATTGCCACCAGCAGCAGTGGTGAAGCACAAAGTTAGGTCACAAAATAAAAAACTGCTCTGATACCATGAAACAATGAGTAATTTATGTGTGTTTCTTGTGAGATCACACCTTCTATTTATAATGATGTTGCAATAATTACATTCAATGTCTAGGAAGTTGTGTTGACTAGGACTATTAATAATTAGTCTAGAAATGTTACACAATCAAAGAATAATAACAACATACACTGAATTTTAACATTCTTCTTGAATCAGTATTGCAACATGACCTTTGTTCATTGAATTTATATATTTATGTATGAGCATATTGTCTTATGTTCAAGACAGAAGATTATGATATTCTAATGCTGAACATTTTGAAGTCTATTACGACAATGTGTCTTGATTTTTCACATTATTCATATCTCCTTGTAAGAATTTTTGTTTTATTAAAGTCACTTGAAAACACATATTAGATACAAGATGTATCACAATCTCTTAATCACTTAATCATTAAAGTTTGTTATCATCAAAACTTTATAAGAGATTTTGTCTCAACATCCTTCCCAAGTTTGTTGTTTTTCCCCTGTTTATTTCTTAAATTCAACTTTTAGGATTTTTCTTAGTGTAGTTTACTATTTTTTTCGATTGATTGGTCATACATTTGTGACGCTCCATGCATGTTTCTTGTTTTAATTTGCGATTTCGACTATCACTTATGGTGGTTCTCATGGTGGCTCTAAATTCTCCCCATACTTCTACCATTAGTAGTAGTTTTAGATCTATTGTTGCATAAATAGTAAACTCTTGTAATGTTTTTAGAATTTCTCCAATTTTTGTTTTCTTCAAAAATTGAATAGTTATGATTTACAATATTTCATATGCTTTTTGATAAACCTATTTTTATAGGATTTTATAATGTTATTTACCTTCTATTTGATCTTATTTCTAGTTTTGATTTCAACTTCTATTTATTTATTTATTTATTATATTTGCAGGATTGATCATAAGATGATAAAATAATTCAAATTGGTAAAATTAACTAAGTTTTTAGTACAAAAATATCAAGTTTAATATTCCAGCTTATGAGTGCAAAAAGGAGATTTGTTGCACACTTCAAGAAAATTGAATTTTATGATTAGAAAATTTTGCTAAAGAAGGGGGAAAGTTGTTGCCAAAGAAGGGATGTTGTTGCATAAAATTAGGATCTTATTGTATAATAAAGAAAGGAAATCAGAAACAGAAGGAGAAAATTGCACACAAAAAACAAAATCAGAGTGGTAGGAAAAAAATAGAGAGAGAAAATAAGGAGAAACATTTTGGAAACTTAGGAGTGATTAGAGCTAAGTAAAGTGTCTCAAGTTTTGAAATAGCTATTCTTGATCACCTCCGCCTTGTCCCTTCGCAACTCCATCTGAATTGTTGGGCGTATATAATGGTCGACAGGGACATGTTTTAACTAGAAGAGCATTTTAACTAGAAGAGGGACAAGTTGACTTATAAACTTGATGAGCTTGGCCCTGCTAATCTTTATAGTGTTAATCGTTTATGGACGTACGTCAACACCTTTGAAAAGATACTTAAAGTAGATAAAAGGGGAAACCTAATTTTGGACAAAGACGGAAACCGATAAAGCATTTCTCAGTGTATATATAATAAGGAACTGATAGCTAACCGAAATCGAGATGAAGCCAATTTACTTTTAGGTAGTCTTTGTTGTGGTTTTACTGTCTTTATAATGTCTGCTTTGTGTTGTGTTCTAATTTGAAATTTATGTTGTTTGTTGTATCGAATATGACTTCTTTGTCTTTTATGTAAAAGTATAAACCGAAAAGTATATCCCGTGTATGAATAGTACATTCTAACGACTTCTATAGGGAATCCTTTCCAAAAAAAAAACATAAAAAAAATGGAAATCTAAAAACAAAGTTAATATATTATAATTGTTTTTATTTTTATATCGATGATATTAAAAATAAACATAAATTTTAACTAATTCTTTAGTAACAAATGTTTGTCGCATGGATGATTTTACTCTTTATGATAAAATTATAATTATTCCCTTTTTTTAAAAGATATTTAGAAAAGATAAATTTAATTAATTGATTAGTGATAAATATATATTTTGTTTATGAATTGTATGCTCCAAAGGCTATTTTATTACTCATTTGCGAAAATATCTCGTGAAAAAATTGAAGTATGGAATAGTTATATTAGTAAATTATAATTGTTTTTATTTTTATGTCGATAATATTAAAAAACACTCATTTTAGTAGATTATTTAAGGATAAATTTTAACAAATTGTTTAAGGACAAAATTCCGTATATAACTTTTATAATTAATTTAAATTTATTATAAAGATGATATTCTTCATGTTAATAGATTAGTTACAAATGTATATACTGTGTATAAATAGTAAGTTCAAATGACTTCTTTAGTTACTCAATTTGAGTAAAATAACATGGAAAAATGAAAGTGTAAGAAACTTATAGTTACTATACTCTCATTTCATTTACGTTGATAATATTAAAAAACTTTAATTCAAACTAAATTTTTATTGATAAAAATTAGACCAACGTAAGGTTTTTATAATTGATTAAAATAGATATATTATAATTATTCTCATTTTTATTTAGAAGATGTTAAAAAAATATTGAATTTTACTAATTGATAAATGACAAATATTTATCTATATAAATTGTATATTTCAAAGATTTTTTTGATGACTCATTTTCAGAGATACTATGCGAAAAAATCAAAGTTAATGTAAGAAGATCACTCATTTCCAAGCTCTCCTGCAATTCCAACATACATTGCTGCAACAAAATCTACACAGACAAAAGTAAGATCAACAAGCACACCAAAACAGGATAGGATGAAATTGGGATATGAGCTCGGGTTGTTATTCACCATGCAAGAGAAAGCTCAGTAATAATCAGCAAGGATCTCCTAGGTTAAAGGGCCTCTCAAGGCCTTAAAATAATCAAGCCAATAAAATGAAGAATGCATCTATTATATTTGTAGTCTTTAATTTATAGTCTTTAAACCAGTCATAAGAATTCAGCTATATCTATTTAATATTTGGCCATTTCTGTTTTAAGACTGAGTTGTCAATCCCACCAGTTACCACCATCTTTACAATTTAATTTTTTCAAAGCTTGGAACCAACAACTTTCACTCATCTTGGACAGGGTTGCAACTGTTTAGTTAGCACTCAACTTCTATCAACTACCTAGGAATTTATATTGCAAGTATCAGAAGCTTCTCCATCAAGCAAATAACTAGTAAAATATCAATTATAATGAGAAAAGGAACACTTTTGGAGTAAAGTATATAGCTGATTTATTTAGCTGCAACATCAATAACCTCAACTATTTTTTCTGAATAATGTGAATTGTGAAGTATTCTGTGACAGCTTCAAATAACCAGCTGAGATTCAAGTACAACACAGGCTACAAATCCAAAGGCTAACATACAAAGTTTCAATCAATGCATTATAGCTTACTACCACTTAACATACTTATGATAGGAACTTGAAATTCTTTCTATGGCATGTAAGTAGCAGCTGAAAAGCATTGAAGTTAGATAGTAGATAGTATTTTGGAGCCAACCATAACTAGTTCCTTTGTAAACTACTCCTTTATCCCTTATCAGTCTCGTTGCATCAGTGATCGGTCATTAAAATCTAGATGGTGTTGACAAACTGAAACTGTAATCTGCATCAATATTTCATGCCTACATATAGAAGTCTATGAATTAGACTTAAAATCTTCTTTACAAGCAATATGAATTAGACTTAAAATCTTCTTTAGAAGCAATATTGTTTCCATGATCAAGTTCTTTAAATTAATGCTATTGAAAAATGCTATATAGTATACATCAAATGTTAATATTTTGATACACCAAAGATCCAAAACACACCTTCAACCAACCAAAAAATCAAGCATTCTCTTGTTTTAAGCAATCAAATAAAACTCAAAATATATCATAGTTATGCTTTTACCACCATTCATAGAATCAACAACAAGATTACACCACATAATAGAATAAAAAGGAGAATTTCATTACATGGATTGGTCATGGAGTAATTACTCCCAAAATATTTCTTTCATGAAAAACCACGACATATTCTTCAAAAAAACAAGACGTACCCGTCATCATCAATCAAATAAAAGTTTACATGTTGCAGAGCCTTTTGTGCATGAAGATAATTTCATTAACAATTCAAACTTTGGAATGGAGATACTCTTAAATGTCATGGTCTCTAGTACTTTTGAATGCTGCATAATATATTTTACAAATTCAAACTCATGTTTTGAGCCTCTGAAACCTGTAATGCAGCAAGTTTTGAGATGTGATGAAAGACATTCTGGAACAGTGGATAGATCCTCCGAACATTTGTAACTAATAATATCAGCATCTTTACAATCCTGTCAACCGTTCACATAATTTTTTTGTTTTTAAAAATTAAAATACGTGAAATTAGATAATTAAAAGAAAAAAAAAGTCTTAAACATCAATAAAACCTGAATGATAGTAATGTGTTGAAGTTTGGGGATTTGTTGAAGTTTTTCTAGCAACCACATAGAGTCCCTATAGCAAAACCAAGGATTGAAACTAAGTTTCATGTGGGTTAAATTGTTAAACATGGGAAGTCTTGTCCAAGAGGCAGGCAACAACTGCATGATTTGCACAAAACAAACAGCATTAGAAATATATATACTCCCTCCATTCCATATGTTTTTAGGTAGGTTTTAGCATACATGTTAAGAAATTATTTAATTTATCGAAATACCTTTTAATTTAGAGAACCAATCATCTCGCCATCTAAAAGATCTAAGTGTATATTGTAATCGCTTTTTTAAAAAAACTATCACATACTCTATATTTATTAAAGGGCAGTGTAAAGCTAATTTACACTTGCGACATGGGCGTAACTGCAATTAAAAATCGTGACGGCGTATATCTTTTTTGGATTTGTCTTCTCTAAAGTGAGTAATTCACTTAGAGAATAAAGTAAGTAATATCAACAATTGATGATCAATTGAATGGTTGATATTATGTGAACATGCATGATCAATCATAGGTGGTTATAATATCAACTATTGATTCACTCATTTTACCTTCTAACTCTAGAAGAGTCAAATTCATCATTTTTACTCTTAAATTTTTTACAAATTCTCACATTTCAATGCAAAGAGTATAAATACTCTCATAGTATAGTTAGAAAACAAATGTAAATTATATATCTTGAATTCTAAAGAGATCAATTTAGATGCATGAGTAGAAAAGTTTATACAAATTTAGAAATGAAGGTAGTGTGAAAGAGAAACCATAAATTGTCTAAACATTTATATAGGAACTTTAGGATGATATTCATACCTCTTCTACATGCAAAATCTTTGCCTTACAAACCAAACACATTGGAGTATACGAATCACAAATCCTTGCTTTAACCAAATTAGGCAAAGCATCCAAGTTTTCTATCGGAAGAAGTGACTTCCTCAACCGAGACACACACAATTCTGTATTCAAATCTTCTAAATTAGGAAAACCTAATAGAAACTTAGCAACATATTTAGGTGATTTGAAATAAACCCTAATTAAATGAAGAGTTTTGACACGAGGAAAATCCACTAGATCTAAATCTCCTATATCCGAAAACCTTTGATCAAAATCTCCAATTTGTACATCGGACAATTTAAGCTCTTCAAGTGACTTAAAACTGAAAATGCAAGTAGGTAATTTGATACGATGGAACATAATGAGGTTAAGATTTCTGAGTCCTCGTTGCATCACAAAGTTGAAAATTGGATTGAAATCGTTTGGTTGGAAGCTATTGTAGGCGCTGCATTTGAAGCGAAAGGTATGGATTGGAAGAGTTTTGTCTCGCAATGAGAAAGTGATTAAGTACACAAATTTGTGAAATGTGTTGTAGTTTTCGAATGCTTCGTCGTCGAAGTTGAGATTGAGAACTGCGAGCCACAACGGTTTCCATCTCTTTGAGAGAATGCTTGTGGTTGCGGCGTGTTTGGTTGGAAGAAAAGAGAGAATGTGACACAGAATTGAATCTGGTAAGTCGCTTATTGTATCCGCCATTGGAATTGATTGGCGAGAAGAAGAGGATGAGTCATTGGTGAAGAGAATGAGAGGAAGAATGCAAATATTGTGTCAACTACTTTCCACACAATTAACTCTCAACCATTAGTCTCTTTCTTAGACCTTCCATATATACAAAATTTAATACATAAAAATTTATTTGATTTATTATTTATTTATTTTTTAATTTAAAAATTAGTTAAATTAATATTACAAATGGTGGTGGGAGGTGGCCGACTATAGTGGAGCCGTCGGAACTCCACCTTCAATCAATGTGGACACTCCTTGAAGCGAGGAACAATATCGTGCAATGGTGGATGCTACTACTAAAATTCTATTTTACTAGCAACTCTTCAAACTCCATGTACAACTCCTATGATTTTGCAATGTGACAATCAAGTAGTATTACATATAGTTGCAAATTTAGTTTTTTAATTGGGAGCTATTTCTGTAGCTTACTTGTGAACCAAGCAACAACAAGTAAATCTCTTTATTAAGTCATTAGGAACCAAAAGTTTCTATGTTAGAATGATCAAGTTGGTTCCCCAACTTGCGGGGAGTATTTGACGATAAATTTATATTAAAACTAGAATATAACTCACGCATTACACCTAATATATAAATGTTAACATATTAATAGTATTGTGAATAAAGTTTTTAAAATTTTAAAAATAATATAATATGTATAGACTTTAACATATTAGCAGTACTGTGAATAAAATTTAAAAATAATACAATTTATTTATTTTGTTTGTATAATATTTTTTCAAGTGAGTTTATTTGAGTAGTTATTATATATGAGTTGACAAACACACATTTGAGAATATGTAAAACATTTTGTAGAACGTAATTGTAATTAATTCATATATTTAGTATTAAAAATCCATAGTAATTATCATCCTACAAACAAAATTCATAAATTATATTTAGTGTTAAAAATATTAAAATTATTTTAATAAATATTAATATATGTGATTATCTACTGCAAAATCAAATT
>JBBPBT010000487.1:151537-189564 GCA_037974875.1 Cicer bijugum
ATTGTGCTGTCAAATCTAAATTTATTTTAAAAATATTTTTAGAAGAATATAATATGGACAATTTTCTTTGTCTTTTGAGTAGTCAATATATTTTCATATCGTAGATGAGATCAATTAAAACAGATAATAATGCTTGATTACTCTATTTTAGTTTTGTGTGTAGAAAATTATATATTAATTGTACTTTAATTTGTAACTCATAACACATTAATAGTTATACATAATATTAGATGCTAAATAATAAAATAATAATAATAATATATAATAAGAATTTTCCAACTATATCTACTTCTTTGAAAATAATTGGGTTGCAAGCCACTTATCGTAGAGATTGTTTGAAAAAGTAAAATAATATACTTCAAAACAATTTTCTCTCGAAGACACAATAATAACACTCATATAAAGGTAAATATATATTATTGTTGGATACTTCTCTTATATAAATTAGATTGATAAAATTGAATATTTCTCTTCAATAAATTAGATTGATAAAATTGAATATATGTTATTGATATAAAGCTAAATATATATTATTGTTGGGTACTTCTCTTTTATAAATTAGATTGATAAAATTGAATATATATTATTGACATAAAACTTCATATTAATTTTTTAAAATAATATAGAATTAATATAAAAGATGTTGGACAAATGTTATGAAATAATAATGTGATATTATGAAATAATAATATAAAATTAATTTAGAAAATTTTGAGTATAGACGTTATGAAATAATATTTAAATAGGAGATAATATAAGGTAGTGCATGATATAGAATTAACCGAGGAAACTCTCTATGAAGATGTACACGTCAGCTCTTTAGCTGATCTGGCAAATATTTGCATATGTGGAAGAAAATCTGAGACAGCGGAGTCTGTTTTAAATATATATAATAAAATATATTATTTAATTATCTTGTAAGATAGAATTATCTTTGAAGTATTTTAAACTTGAGTATTCTAAACGTATATTTTTTTAAGATATATTTTTTTATTTATGTTATGTTTTGATTTTTTTTTTTTTTGAGTATTGTACTTCAATTTTTTAAATTATCTTTTTTTTTTTTATTATGACAAATGATATTTTTTTTATTAATTAAGTGTATGGTTCTTGACATATATCGATAATCTTTTGACTTTTTGAAGTATGCAGAAGTCTAGAAGCATTTTTGTTCCTTAGAAAAGTTATTCATGAATTGGATACAAAAACAGAGTTTCAAACATGTCAAAAAAAGATACATATTGTAGCTCCAATGTTTCACAAAATAAAAAACATGGTGTTCATTTATTGAACTTTATTAATTGTCTTTAATCAACTACATAAAATCATTATTTTTTTTTTTTTTAATTTTTGTCATGCAAAACTTTGAAAGTAAAAGAAATTCAAAATCTATGAAAGGGTGGACAGAGCAACGACAACTTACCAAAAGAAAGAAAAGTGGTGGCTCATGCTATCAAGTACAATATGAAGTGTCCAATAATAGTGCTCCAACATGGCCTAATGATGCATACGATCTAGGATAGTCGTTGGTTCTAAATTTATACAAGTGATAAGATAAAGATTACATTTTTTCTTAAATTTTAATCAAGTAATAATTAATATCGTCTTTATTAAAGTATATTAGTATTACAATATCACTATGTATCCACCAATTCAAAAATAAATTATTCCGTTTAACAGGTAAAAATGAACAACTTTTCTCAATATTTTTTTAATACACTTTAAGAGCTCATATATAACTTTGTAGAGAATACGGTTTTGTATAAATATAAGAATTTTGACTCAATATTTGAACACACTAATAAAGTATAATTAAATAATATATAACTTTAAAATAATTAAAATACATAATTTTCTGCGAATGACTAAATAATGTGTCTAAATTCTTGTGTTTACACAAGAATTACTCCTTAGTAGAGCAACATGTCAACATATGACTAAAAAAATTAATAATGTTAAGTATGTAAAGATAGAGAAATTATAATAAAAAAAACTTTGTCGATAAACTCTAAGTTGATACATTAATAAAAATAAAATGTAAATTTTTGAAGAAGTGATATTGTGTGTAAGTGTATGATTGGATTGGTGAGGAAGTTGAAAAATTGTTTAACCTTGTAGCGCACAATTTTTTTTATAAACAAAATATATATTAATAATAAAATAAATAAATAAACAAATACACCCCACCCACACTCATTCTCTTTCCATTTCGCTCCACTCCACCTCATTTTTTTCATTTCATTTTTCCCTTCCTCTTCTCCCTCTCTCGGCTACACAACACCCATCCTCTCCATTTTCTTCTTCTTTTTCTCTCTTCTTTTTCTCCTTTCTTCTTCTCACTCCACAACACTTAAACCT
This sequence comes from Cicer bijugum, assembly GCA_037974875.1. Lineage (NCBI taxonomy): Eukaryota > Viridiplantae > Streptophyta > Magnoliopsida > Fabales > Fabaceae > Cicer > Cicer bijugum. The sequence goes on from JBBPBT010000487.1 coordinate 153,896, forward strand.
TCAACCCTTAAAAGGAATTTAACATCCCCAAGAGCATAACTTCTCATACTTCTATAAATACTCTTGGTTAAGATTTTTGGGGGTTAGGGATAATGAGTCAAGGAAGGATAAGGGTACCCTATAATGCCTAGTTAAGTAGGTATAACAATTGAGGTAATAACGGAAAAAATTTCGAATTATATAAGAGAATAAGATACTGTAATAAATAATGATTTGTCCGAGAGAAGTAATGTTATAAAATTCTAAAATAAATCCTTACAACTAAAAAATCTTTAACAATTAAAATATCATAAACTGGGCATATAGTATCTAATCCCGAAATAAAGTACGATATAGACAATATGTCTACTTATTCTTGATCTACTAATCTAATCAAACAAAATCACTCTTCTCAACGGAGGTAGGACTTCTCAACTCTTGACATCTCCGACAGTCTTAGTCTCTGAAAACAACATTTTAATGAGATACTAAATCTCAATGAATAATACACACAATTTTAAATTAAGTATTATTCTCAACTGGAGCGGTAATCGGAAAATTTGATCATGGCACATGCCTTCTTCCAAAAATATTCTTTAGAAATATTCATGATATAACAAAGATTTTTCTATAATAACCAATTATTTCCAATGATTAATAAAAACTCATCAATTAAATTAATGATAATCCACATATATAATAATCATATAAACCCAATATACACATTTATTCTGCAGAAAATAATCAATCTATTTAATGATAGATATATACTACTTTTGTGAAGTGAGTATTATCTCATCATGTGGAGCACTCACTCATCCAGTGTGGAGTACAAGACCCATCTATGTGGAGTTTAAACTTCATCTCATTGTGGACTTTAAAACTCATCTATATGTGGAGTTTAAAACTCATCTATATGTAGGGTACAATACCCATTTGTGTGGAGTTTAAACCTCATCTCTTTGTAAAGTTTAAAACTCATCCATATGTGGAGTACAAGACCCATCTATATGGAGTTTAAACCTCATTTCTTTGTGAAGTTTAAAACTTATCTATATAGAGCGTAAGCTCATCTCCAACACTCACAATAAACATCATTCACATTTTTAACAATCATATTCGTAAAATCATATTTATAATATAATATTTCATTTGAATATATAATAACAACAATAATTCTAGAAGATATAATAAAACAATCGCTTAAAGAATATATATATATATATATATATATATATATATATATATATTAAACACACACAATTCAAATAATTCATGTTTTTAACAACCATATTTATAAAATTATATTTATAAAATAATATTTCATTTGAATATATAATAACAACAATTACTCAAAAAAATATAAAAAAATAATCCTTTTATAGAATATATATTCAAACAATCATAAAAACAGTAATTCAACAAACAATAGTAAATAAATCAATTTATAATCAACTCTTACGGTTCATATATAAAATCTAAATGTTAATAGTATTAGGTTTTCGACAAAAATATATTTTTATAAGAAAATACCAATCAAAATATCTAACTCTTTTTCAATTCTAAATTTCCAAAATAAATGTACTATGAAAATTTGAAGAGTGTGATTACTCACCTCTTGAAGGGATCTTTGATAAAAATGTTTCGGATATGTTAAAGTTATTAACCGCTTTTTCAACCACAACCGTATTTTTGCTCTTTTTATATTGGCATTGTTCTATTGAGTTTTTAATTAGTAGTTTCATCTTTGTATCTATTTATATTTAAATATTTATGTGATGATTTGACTAGATATCCTATATTTTCTCCACTAAATTACTGGTTGTTATAAATAAAACAAATACATATTGAATCATTTATGATTGTTTGTTTGGTTTTGTTTGACTTTTTACTAATAGATAATTAAATAACCAAAGGTTGTCATAATAGCTTGTTTCTTATTATCTATTTCAGATAAGCCTTTAACAAACAAAACAAACTTCCTAACATAATAAGTATTTAACAAACAAAACAACTTACTAATGTTATCTTATTTTAAACAAATTGGTTATTGATAACAATTAGGTTTATTAATAATAATAATAATGATAATAATAATAATAATACTAATACTAACAATAATACTAACAATAACAATAATAATAATAATAATATAATAATAATACTCTATAAATTAGAATACTTTTGAAGTTTGAAATTCTAATTAGTTTTAGTCATTTGATTTAGGATGTTACATACCCACTTCTTAAAAATTATTTATTAAGATTATTTGAGGTAAATAGACAACTCTTATGGTAATAATGAATCTCTACGAAATGTAGTTTTGTTTAAAAATCTTATTTTGTACTTAGAGTAAATTTAAATGATTTTTATGGTTTTCTAGAGTTAGCTAAACTTTAGAATAACTTTCTAAAGTCTTGAGAATATTTTTGATACTTCGATTTATCCGCTGAAGTCCTGCCGGCTACTCAGGAAGTTGTTGGAGTCATCATATATTTATCCGCTGAAGTCATCATATATTTTTATAATGCTATAACTATTATTTTACTTATTTTCTATATTAAAGTATTTATTAAAAAACTGGGGAACACAACCTTTGATTTTTTTTCTTGATTTTATCCTTAACTATTTATTTATGATATGTTAATAGTTTTATTTATTTATGAGTTATAAAATATTTAAATATTGAATTGTTATACATTTGAATATGTTTTCCATGAGTTATGATGAAATGAGAAATGATTATTTTAAACGTGTTTGGAAAATCGTTGTTATAATTATGAAATCGTTAACGGTGGTAGGTACACCTAGTTATATCGTTTTGATTAAGGAGAGTTACTCATTAGATGAAGCTACCCATATGAGAGATGTCATCCATAAGAGATTAGGGAGAGTTACATCCCTAATTGACGTGTGATGATGCGTTGCAGAATTAAGATGAAAGGACTATTCGTTAGATGGAGCCACCCTAAGGGAAAGACCACCCTTAGGAGGAAAAGACTATCAATAAGGTGAAGCTGCCATTTGGTTCTCAAAAATTTATATTTTTACTTGTTTGATTTTCGATGATGATTTTAAGGTTGTTCATTTTGATTTCGCTTCGTTATTAATTGAATTTTCAATATTTCTATCTGAACGGATAAATTATAAGTTTAATAATTTTATATGTGTATATTTTATTTAAGAATTATCTAGATTTTTAGGTAATATTATTTGACCTAGAAAGTCTTTTTGGAAAATGTATTAAATATTTATATTATGTTCTTTGAAATATGACTGAGTTAAGATTGTAAACAAGAATTTTATAAATTTGGGAATGTTGAAGTTATAGAGAATACTCTGCCGAAAATTTGAGAGAAATTATATATTTTCTGAAATGGTTATTTATAATTATTTAATTGGTTAATTTGTTATGTTAGTTGATAGCTTACGCGCCAGTCACAACATTTAGTTTTGGATTGTGACAAACCATAAATAGTAGTTTTGCTAAAATCGTTGTAGTTATGTAATTTTGTCAATTCAAACATGTTTTAAATGATAATGTGTGTCCTATTGTGTACATTCATTCATGAGTAGTAGTTATAATAATATTCAAAACATTGAAATAAATTCTTCGTGTATGCAAATATAACTGATAGATTATATATGGAAGAAACACTACAAAATAAAATAAAAATTTATTGAAATTATAAATCCTTAAATAATAATAATAATAATAATAATAATAATAATATTTAGATAGCCAAAAATATTATTTACACAAAACTCTCATGCCAGATAAAAATTTGATACAGAACAATCGTTAGTGTGAATTTTGTAATTAAACTTCAAGCATATACTATAATCGCAAACAATTGTAATAATCACATAATATAACCAAATTCTATATCTAGTTTTTTCGATAGAGCAATTTCAATTATTTTAATTAATGTTTTATCTAAATAATTAGAATGTGAAATAAAATTTTTAAATAGTTATTTGCCATAGTTAGGTAATATCAAGAGCGGGTTACTAAAAAGTATAGGCACACTATGCCAAAAATGACATTTTATAGTGCGCCATTTATAGCGCTTATTAAATTTAAGCGCTGTTGTAAATATATTTTAAAAATAAAGGAGGATATAACATCACTTTTTTGACAAGCGCAGTTGTAGGGTCATATAAGGTCACATAGCGCTTGCACATAATGTTTGCAAGGCTTTTATAGCGCTTCTACACAAGCGTTGTAAAATGAAGCGTCCTCACATAATATTTTACAATGCTTTTGGAGCGCTTTAAAGACAAACGCTATAAAATATAGTGCTTCCACCTGATGTTACATAGCTTTTAAAGCGCTATTTGGACAAGCGTTGTAAAAGACTTGCATTTTCACATAATTAAATGACCTATTAGATATGTGTACTATATATTGGTAAAATGTTATCAGTAGCTTATTATTTGTGTAACTTCATTTATATAGGTCATAGAATATGGACCGGAAATGGATGTTTGTCAATCGATTGTCAAAAGAGTATGAAAATGGAGTGAAGGAGTTGGTTGAGTTTGCAATGAAGAATGCAAAAGATCCAAATAGAGTCGTTTTTCCTTGTTTAATCTGTTGTTTCGGAAAACGCGTTAGAGAAGATGAATTGGAATGACATTTAGTATGGCATGGAGTTGATCAAAGCTATACCTGTTGGATAAGACATGGTGAGAAAAAAAAGGGAAACATTAATTTTGAGAATGGTTCGACATATGCTTCAACTAATTTTGAAACAAATACATGTGAGCCGGACCGAGTTGAAGAGATTGCAAAAGCAGTTGAAGAAGATCTTCATGATTGTCCTAAAATGTTTGAGAGTTTGTTGAGTGATGTAGAGAAACCATTATATAATGGTTGTACTAAATTCATAAGACTGTCGACGATATTAAAGTTGTACAACTTAAAAGTGAGTAATTGATGGTTTGATAAAAGCTTCACAAAATTATTAACACTCTTAAAAGATATGTTGCCAAATGATAAAGAACTTCCCAGTCGAACCTACAAGGCAAAATGAATTTTGTGCTCTATTGGCATGAGTTACGAAAGGATCCATACGTGTCCTAACGATTACATTTTATTTCGAAACAAATATGAATTACTAAAGGCGTTTCCGAAATGCAATGTTTCTCGATATAAGAAGAAAGAATCTACTCCAACAAAATTCATGTGGTGTTTTCCTATAATACCAAAATTTAGGCGCATGTATCGCAGTGAAGGAGATTCTAAATACTTGACATGACATGCAAATGAAAGAATTAGAGATGGAAAGTTTCGAAACCCTGTAGATTCTCCATAATGGGCAAAAATTGATTACGAGTATCCTGAATTTGGGATAGAGTCATGAATCTACGACGAGCACTTTCTACTAATATAATGAATCCATGTGGTCTTCAAAGCATATCAGACAACACGTGGCCTATTAAACTTGTTGTAGATAAATGGATACCAACAAAGATTTAGATCGTTAAAATGAGGAAGTTGTCTACACTAATACTTATGAAAATGAAGTCAAATGTGGTGCAGCCATCATGCAAAATATCATAAAACCAAGGAGTAGTGGCATAAAATTTGAGGTATACTAGACTTTGTTTGCTGTTTATTTTTTATCTTTTTTGAAAGCATGCGCTTACTATATGAGTTTATTAGGCTGGATGGAATGAGAGTGGTCTGCCAATTGACCCCAACAGTTCCATATTTGTAAGTTATATTGAGGCTGTTGTTCGTTAGAATATTCCCATCACAATTGACAATTGGAGAGATAAGGTGTAAGCCCCTTAATTTTTAAATCCTACATTATACAATTTTAGGGTATTTTGTGTTGAAGTTCTTAGGCTTTTAGCCATTATTTTGGTATTTAGTGAGTTAAATGCCAAAAAATATATTTTTGAAAATTGGAAGATGGTAAATATGGATAATGATATTGGATGAAACTATAGACACGTAAGTATGACTTTTGAGTGATGTTCGGAAAAACATAAGAAAGTTGAGATTTGATAGGTCGGAGGGATTACTCGAGATTTGATTTGGGACCCTAAGACGGTTGATTTTTAAGTTGATGATTTAAAATCCATAAGGTTGGATGGAGGACCAAGTAATGTCTAAAACTTTCATAATTGAGGTAGTTGAGGTAGGCAAGGGATAAATAGTTCAAGATATGGATGAGAGTGTTTGAAGATCTACTAAAAATGTTGTGTTATGATTAGAAGAGTTTTAATTAGTGAGATTACTAAGACGATTAGACGATGTGATGAGTATTTGGAGATTTCGAGGATCAAATTTTTAGAATTTTATCCAATGATCGAGAGTGAAAAAGAAGAAACGTAACAAATGATTTATGGTCTAGTTGTTGGCCTTGGGAAGTCAAGCGTGAAGATTTGAAATAATCGTTTCAGTATATAGATGGACGATGAAAGGTATGTGGGTCTTTGAGATATTTTACTGCAAAGTTATGAGGATGAAGTTTATAGATAATTATTTCTTAGGAAATGCTCATGGGGAACATTGAGAAATAGTTCTTGAGGATGTTCGATTGTTAGGATTCTTTCAATTTGTACCTCGGTGAATGTTGAGTAGGAATAAAAATCTGGTGAGTGAACCAAATTTTGGAAAAATGTGCCAAGAAAACTTGTTGGAGCAGCACATAGAGATGTAGCTTATGACAATTAAAGATTCAGGAAAGGAATTATCTCACCTATAACTCAGACATTGTTATTATAAGGATATGCCAATGATACAAAGGCACTACTTGAGTGCATGTCATGGGGGTTGTTATTGTGTTCGTCAATCAAAGGAGTTAAATGTTTGTTTGGTAGGAAACAATTGAGCATGAAATGGAAAATTTTGGTGGGAATTAGTAAGGCTTAGTTTACTGGAATCAATATAATGAAGAAAGACGAAGTATGATGGCAGATGAGCTAAGCAAATAAAGGACTCTAGAAGTTGACCACAAGGACGATTGAATGACGGTAGAGGTGAAAAGTGTTTGACATGTATTTTAGAGAAATTCTTAATGACCAGGATGATAAGCTTCTTCGAAGGAAGAAAAGTTTAATTGTAAGATGAAAGACAAAAGAAAATCCAATTAGGTTGGATGATATTTTGGGATATCACACACAATGGTGTGTACCAATTGTGGTTATCAAAGAAGAGAACAATTTTTGAGAAAATACATACGAGTGTAAGCTAAGTAATGATTTCGAAATAATGAAGATGTATCAAGGTTCGAGGTAGAAATTTAAGGTTTGTATAAATGGAGAAGTGATGGAGTGAATAAAATGTATTTTATAATTTTAGGGTATTTTGTGTCGAAGTTCTTAGGCTTTTAGCCATTTTTTTTTTGGTATTTAGTGAGTTAAATGCCAAAAAATATATTTTTGGAAATTGGAATAAAATTGTTTGTCAGAAAATAATTTATTTACGTTGCGGAGAATTTAATACCGATCAGTTTAGTTAAAAATATCACTCGTTGCTGAAAATTTATCTGTCAATTGAGTTGCGACAAGAGTATATATTTTTAACAAAAAAAATGGTTTTGTAAGTGATGGGTGAAATGGTAATTTTATGAAATTTCTAGATATTTTTAGATATTTGTTTTGTTATAATTAATATATATATATATATATATATATATATATATATATATATATATATATATATATATGGTTGGAGAGAAATAGAAGGAAAGGAAAAACAAAGGAAAAGGAAACAGAGAAAGAAAACATAAAACTTCCTGTCCCTGCCTCGCGAAAATCAATTCTCTCTTCTTCCTCTTTTGCTTTCTTTGCTTTCTTTTGCTTCAAGAAAAGGAGCCAAAGGCTTGGTGGGTGAGAAGACAAAGAATATCTCAGCTTCATTCTTCTTCTCGGATTCAAAAATGAAGAAAACCAGTGTTGGTGATTTCAAAATCGTCAAACACAAACCTCCACGTTTCTTATAGATCTAAGCTTCATTTTGCAAAGATATAGAAGGGAAAGTTGCTCACATCCATGCTACAGTGCTAGTGAACTAAATTTGGAAGCAACGTCGTGAGCGGAGATTTTATCGGAATTACTCGCAGTACCATAATCGCTTGTTAAAGCTAACGTTAAGGTAAGGACTCCTTCCAAACTTTTAGTTTGCATTTTGGGACTTATATGTGGTTGGGTGAAAAAGAAATTTGTTAGGGTTGAAGTGTAGATTTGGGAAAATAAATTTAATGCTTTTATGGGTGAAATTTTAGAGTTGAGTTTTTGGTGATATTGATGAGTGTTTTGTGGAAAATGAATTTAACTCATTTATGTGTGGTTTTGAGGAAATGAAATTTGATGTGATTTGGTATGAATTGTGGATTGAATTTGAGAATATGTCTGAGTATGCTCTATGTGGAATTTGGAAATCGTTAGAATTAAATGAGTATTAAAAATGAGGAATCTTTTAATATTTGCGTTTACTTAATGATTATCGTGAAAATTGTTAGAGTTAAATGAGTATTAAAAATGGGGAATCTTTTAATATCTGCATTTACTTAACGATTTTCGTGGATAGAGTTAGAGTATGCTCATGCATTTCATAGTACATGGCGACTGAACGGGCCATGGTGATACTGGTGACTGGATGGGCCACGAGATGATTCCATGTGATTTGTTGGTTCATCTTATCCTTACGGGGATTGTCGCATCGTGTAAGGTCTGCGATAGACTACACGTTTTTGGTAAATCATGTTGACCCGTGATAGGTGGCACCTCGGTAAATAGTACTTTGGCCTGTGATAGGTGGTACATTTATGATTTACGTTTTTAGTAAATCATGCTGACTCGTGATAGATAGCACCTCGGTAATTTAGTACTTCAGCCTGTGATAGGCAGTACAATTATGATTTACGGTCCTTCGAGGAGGGTTTTGGTTTGGAATTCCGAGTCCATGCATTTTGGCATATACACATTGCATTAGGGTGCTTGGCACGCGAGTCGTGTTTGATTCAAGATTATGATTGAGTGTTTGAACTCAAGTTGTCATGGTAATTGTGTTATAATTGCCAAGTGTGAATATTTTGGTTTTGTGTGTAAGTGTGATTTATTGCAAAACCATTTCGAAACTCAAGTTGTCATGGTGGTTGTGCTATAATTTGTAAGTGTGAATGTTTTGGAATTATGTGTAAGTATGATTGATTGCAAAACCATTTCAAAACTCAAGTTGTCGTGGTGATTGTGCTATAATTGCTAAGTGTGAATGTTTTGGAATTCTGTGTAAGTGTGATTGATTGCAAAACCTTTTCGAAACTCAAGTCGTTATGGTGATTGTGCTATAATTGCTAAGTGTGATTGTTTGATTATGATATGTGTTTTTACAATTATATAAATTAAAAAATGTTATGAAAAATGCATTCAATATCATATGAAAAATACTCATCTCATATATATAGTCTTTAACAATAATCACAACAGATGAACAATGTTATTGAAGCATTGGTGGATTAATAATGTGTCATACATTGAAATAAGTGTGACTTTGTTGTATTTGATAATGTCTTTATTCATTAGAAAGTGACTTGAAATAAATGTAAGAAGGTGGTTGAAAATCAATTGATAAATCTTTATGTTTAATAAACAATTGAAAATATTGGGTGATTTATTTCTTTTTGTATGAGTTATTGAAATGAAATATTTAATTAGTAATCAAAATCTTTAATTATATTCATTAAAATTAAAGTTGTTAATGTATGAAAAGATTGTACGTTAACGGATAAATGAAAAAGTTTGCTTTTTATTCCATATATTAATATATATTTGATGAAATAAAATAGAATAAAAACAAAATATAAAAAAAAAAAGTAATGTGGTTTGAAAGATATCACATCATAATATTTGTAAGTTGACAAATTTAAAAAGATGTGACTAATAAAATTCTGTCATAATATTCTATTTACATAGTTGTCTATTGCAATTGAAGCACGCCTCCTAAAACAAATTCAAATAGGATCGACGTTTGTTTTGATTCATTCTCTAGACTCGCCATTTGTAGGATACATTTTCTTGGAATTAATACATATTATTTTAGAAAACACCTTAGAATGATACATCACATAGCTATTGAAAATTCATTACACCTCATCAATAGATTTACAGCTATTGAAAATTCATGACACCCATCAATAGATAATTGCCACCACATAGGGAGTTAAACCAATCACCAAACTACACATAAGCATGCTTCTCTTTATTATATAATATTGCCATCTCCACCTATCAACACTAAAGAAGGAAATTTATTTGTTACGTTTGAAGCAAGGAACCATGATTGTTGGAGAGTATGTTACAAAGTTCGAGATACGTTTTCGTTTCTACCCTTTGTATCACAATGCTACTATGAATGACAAATGAATTATTTTTGGTCGTTAATTCGACCAATTTTCGTGAATCTGATAAAGTAAAATAATAAATAAATACAAAAGACTAATTTGATTCCATAATTAACATGTAAATGTTGCTGACAATATAACTAGTGGCTATGCCAGCTCCCTATAACATTACATTTATCAAAATAACAATTAGGTTTTGATGAAACTATTAGAGGAATACATGTGTTTCTAAGAAAAATTTTACAATTTATTTGATTTTAAGGGTTAAATATAAGAGAATATTTATAGATACAATAAGAGAATTCTAGATTCATTTTTTATTAAAATAATTTTAGATTATTTTAAATTTTAAATTATACTTAACATAGTTCTCTTTAATTTGAAATTTTCTTTTTTTTATCTATGAAGTTATACTTAACATAGCTCAATATGTGCTGAGGATAACCATTTTAGAATTTTGACTTCACATCAAGTTGTAAGATTTTCAGTTTTATTTGAGTTTCTCGAATCCTATTCGTGTAAAAACTTTCGTAGTCAACTCCATGTTTTTTTTTGTATCCTTTGATGAAAAGTCCTTCTTTGGATTTTTCTATCACTCCATTAGTATTCTTTTTAGTCTTGGGTATAGTTGGTAATTATCGAATATTATTCACAATTGATTCAATCTCTCCATTCATGACGTGATGTCTTTTGTCTTTTATAGCTTCATCAAAACTTGTTGGTTCACTATCTACCAGAAGACAATTTAACTCTTCAAAGTCAAAACTAATTTCATTAGCCCTTTCATAAATGTCATTCATGTCTCTCATCTCCCTAGGCTTCCTCTTGAACTTTGAAAAATAGATGAAGGAGGTGGTGGAGTTATATCTTGAATGAGTGTCATAGTCTTTCAGTCTTCTTCTTTTCCTTCAATTAGCAAATTTGGTGAGTCTTTAATTGACACATTTTCATTGACCTTCTCATTAGCTCCACAAAATTCTCCTCGCATATACACATATGATTACTTACACCATTGTCCAATTACCACGAACTATTAGTATCTTTATATTCTTCCTTGAGAGTTAGCAACAACGTAAATTCTTCATCTTCATTAACAAAATTAGCTTTTTCTTGATAAGGAGCACTACGATAATCCCAAGAGAAATGACAAAATTTATGACAATTAGAACATTCAACTTTAGATTTAACATACCTCATTTTACTTTGATAATAACTATAATCTCTTCCTCTTCCCCGAACATACTTCAACGAAGCTTTGATCTGGAGAACTTGCTCTAATGACTTTTTTTTTCTCTCTTTCTTCTTTAACTTGTAAAGAACTTTTAACTTTTCAATAGACATTGAGTCAAGACCTTTTGATTCCTCAATAACATACACCACATAATCAAACTTATGAGTCAAGGAACGAAAATTTTTCTCCGCCACACAAATATATTCTATTTTATCTCAAGATCTCTTTATTTGATTAACAATTGCACCCTCGAGCAATTATATGAAATGGATTCAAAATCCCTTCTTCTTCAAAACTTCAAAATCTCCCCTTAAAGATTGAAGCTTTATCTTCTTCACTTTGTCAAAGGCTTGAAATGATTTCTCCAAAATCTCTCAACCTTCCTTTGAGGTGGTAGCATCGGCAAGCTTGTAAAAAATAGAATCATCTAAACATTGATAAATGAAGGTAAGAGCAAGTTGATCTTTCATCTTTGTCAATGCTTCGTTCTCATTTTGAGACAAACTTTTTTCATCTCATGGCTTCTCATAACCTTTCTCCACAATCTCCCATACACCTGAGAGTCAAACAAAGCTTTCATGCGAAAACACCATTTTCATAATTCTCTTTTGAAAGAATTGAAAAGTAAAAAATTGGTGTAGGCATGAGTTGCTAACTATCAACTTTATTTGCACAACAATTCTCTCAAATAAACTCTAGATACCACTTTGATAGAGGAAGAGACATATTTCTAATAGAAAACTTACCACTTACTTCTTTTCAAAGGTTAAGTACAAGAAGATATTTATAGGTAATAAAAGAACTCTAGATCTACTTTTATGACTTTCTTAATTAATACATACTTCTAGATATTTTCTACACTTTTCTATATTTAATATAGCTCTAGATTTTTCAAAAAAATATTATGACTTATGTAAATTATTCTAAATTTCAAATTATACTTAATAGAAACTAAACTAAACAGAGACTAACATGTCCCCCATTTATAATTGTCAATGATCATTTTAGGACTTTCTTTTTTTAGATGACTATTTGGAATGACAGTTTTTGTTAGAGACCGATTTAGAGTGTATTATGAAAGAGTGGATCAACCATAAATTAAAATGTCTCTTAATTATAATGTTTTGAAGCAAAAAATACAAACAGAAGAAAACATGAAACTTGCTACAACAGGTTAGTTCAATAACCCCAATCTTTTAAAATTACACCTTTACTTCATTGTAGTTGTAAAGTGAGTTGTGACATAACATTGGTAAACAGTGTGTCAGGCATAATGTGAGTTATAATATAACATCAGCAAATATTCAAACAAAATATAAAGCATTGATCTTAGCAGTACACTAGACACGACACTGACACGTCAATATCGAAAATAAATTTAAAAAATAAACTAATTGAATGTAATCAATGAATCGGTGTAAGTCGCAGCTGAAAAGCATAAATGTCTACTCTAGCAAGTATAGTTTACAAACACCCTCCTTTATTCCTCATAAATCTGGTTAAAATCCAGTTTGTAGTGATAAACAGATACTATAATCTGCATCATTAATCAAATAAAAGTTTACATATTGCTGAGCCCTTTGTGCATGAAGATAATTACATTAACAAATTGTACTTTGGAATACAGAGAGTCTTAATTGTCATGGTCTTTAGAACTTTTGAATGTTTCATAATATATTATTGCAAAATTGAACTCACATTCTGTTCCTCTGTAATCTCTAATGCAACATGTTTTGAGTTGTGTTGAAAGACATTCTGAAGTGATGGACCCACGACAATAGCCATGAATGTACACTTAAGAGAAGGACAATTATTATAGCAGAAATGTTAGAGCTTCCACAATTGTCTCTGCCTTTCTTTTTTAATTTACTTTGTTTATTGTAAGTTTAAAATATTTCATTATATCTTTATCCTATTGTTAACGTGGCTAGGTAAGATACATTTAAACTATCATATTAAGTTCACATTTTCAATGCTTAAGATCTTATTTTTGTTATATAGTTTTGGTTTGTAACTTGTAGGTACTAGAATGATATGGTGATGGAATCTTCACAAAAAGGGAAGTTTACATTTTCTAGTAATTTTAAAATTTTATTTGTTCTCTTTAGAAATATTTATAGTTTGCAATATGTTGTTTACAGTCTGATTAAATATCGATTTTAAAAATAACGTTTGTCATTGATGGGAGTATTTCATGTTTAGGTATCTATTGGTGTGTATTTATATGATGTTGAGAATTACCTTCAATATATGACTTTTCTTTGCATTGTTTTTTAAGACTTGCAGTTTTAATCCTCTTATATTTTGCCGATTCACGAAATTGTTCTCCTATTTTAAAAGTTGTTAGTTTTAGTCTCTTCTTATGATATTTTAACTAAAAAAATATGACGTGATTTAAATAACGTGACATAAGATAATGTAGAATGATTAACACCTATGAAATTGGAATAAAACGTTGTAAAAACTTAATTTTCAATTTCAGAAATTTTTCAAAATTTTAATTTAATTAATGACATATGAATAATTTATGCATCTAGATGGTTCTATATTATAGAAGTATATGTCACATCATGTAAAATGTCAAATCGTAATTTTTTAGTTCAAAAATATGAGGGAAAAACAAAAATTGTCGACATTTAAAATTAGAAACCAAATTGATAATAATAAAGAGACCAAAACTGCAATTAAACTTTTTATTTTTGTAATTGATCCATACATCGCGAGTTATATCTCTATTTTTATTCTATAATCTTATAACATTAATATGCAAATCCTTAACACCAATCTATTATAATATATTAAAATAAACTCTCAACTCTATTGAATGATACATCACAAACTTATGTGCCACATCATAACATTTGGTTTATATTACTTATATTCCTATGTGGCACCCTTCATATATATGCTTCTACAATTCATCTCACACCTTTTATTTCTCAATTTAACTTTTGCATCCCACACATCATCAAATACATATGTTGAGAACTCACACACAAAAGCTTTTCAAGAAAATAATTATTTTACTATATGCTTACTTCAATCAACTTCTGGTGCTCCTCCATTTCTAACTCTGTATATTCAAATTACATGGTAACAAAATACATTTAATCTTATGTTATCTCAAGAATCATTCTTTCGATTCCTTCTTAAACTTTGGTGGAGAGCACACTTTAGATACAAACTTTTGTCGTTTACGCATACTAATTGCTTCATGGCTTCTCAATTTTCACCAAATATCAATGTAAAATGTGAAATTGTAAAACCTCTCGGTGACTTCCTCAGTTTGGTCAAATCAGGTAATTTTCTTTCTCTAATTAAATTTTATCCATCTTTTATTTATCCTTTTTTTTTTATCTATGCAGTTCTAATCTAATATGATTTCTCAACTCTTACCCCAAATATCAATAGGAAATGTGAGATTTGAAGTAACAATGTCAATCACAAGGAAGAGGAGTTTGAATTGTGATTTCCCTTTTTAAAAATTAAATCTTGTATTAATTTTAGCTATCTCAAGACTAATCTTTGTTTGAAACACAACAAAAGCATAACGTTCTTGGTTAGTGATATCAAAAGAAAAACATCACTATGTGACTTGTGCTAAGTGAGTAAGAAATAAATAGGGATAAGGGAAAAAGAAATCACACAACAATATATTCTAGTTAACCCAAAGTTGGATATGTCCAACCTTCACAGTTTGTGTGAGCTTTTTCACTAAGGTGCTCAAACAAGAATGTTATTGCTTTTTACACCAACTTTCAAGATCAATCTTGATCAGCTACAAATACTTCATCTTTCAACCTGGAAAGGATTTCCAATGGTTACCTTTAAATCCATAAAGGGTTTCTACAAGTCACCTTTTAATAACAATGGATTTTTACAACACACTCAAACTATCTTTAACACTATAGTCTCGAGTTTCAAATGAGCTGATTTAAAAAGGATTGACGGATCTGACTATACTCAATACTTGTTTGAGTTTGGATTCTCAGAAAAAAGAATAAGAAAATATATCCTTAAATCTAGTAAAGAAGAACTGAAGCTTTTGCTTAATTGAAGAGCTTATGTTTCTTAAGAATGATTGTTTAAGTGAATGATTGGTTTCATTTTAAACTCTGGTTGTTACCTTTGCCTTGAGATTCCTTTTATAGGCTTGATGAAGGCTTATGAAAACTCATATAGCCATTGGGAAACTAGTTGTCCACCAATTATTTTAATAGACATGTGTTGTAATATAACTAGAACATTCCTACTTTAGCACCAGAATGTTCTTCCTTTCTGTTTTGAGCGAATGCTTGATTTAGAACCTCTAACATCTATTGTATGTCATGCTTTTCTGCTCTATACGCGTGTTGCTTTTTGGAGAGATGTAGTGTTAATGTTTTATCATTTTTGTCCAAATTGTACTTGTTTATTTTAGCCATCAATCTAAAGATTGATCTTGATGTTTGTTCTTGACGCTTTGCTTTGCCTTTGTTGATCATTTTTGAACGAATATGTCCAAAACTATCCTGTGTATATAATTTTGTTGCTTTCATCATGAAGAATGGTAATTTGTAATGAAGATTGATATTTGTTCGCAGCCCAAACAATCTCGATTACACGAAAACTTTGTTCTTTCGCAAACCGAATTATTCTTGGATTGATTATACTAAATGCTGTGAAAACCAAAACGATCTTTGTTTTTCCAGACTTCTATTTTTTAATAACCAGAACGATCTCTCTTTCTTAGAATGAACTTGGTTTCTCATAATGATCTTGATTCTGCCAAAATGATCTTTTATTGCTTTGTTTTATACCTATATTTAATTAATACACTAAAAAATACAGGTTAAATAGCAACACACTTTTAGAATCATAATTAGAAGATTAATTAATTTTATTTGATTATCATCAAAATATTAACTTGGGATATATCATCAACAATCTCCCCCTTTTTTATAATGAGAAACATGTTAATTAGATTTTTAATTTGATTATGATTTAACTAAGTGTTTTTGAGAGAAGGCTCCCCCTTTATTTGTGCTTAAGGTAATAAATAATTTTTGAACCAAAATTTAACTCTTTCATTGATGCTCAAAGGACTGTTAATACACAAGGGTAAAAAAGACATACATAGTATGATCAAAAAGAGTTTTGAACAACTTTAATCTACAACCTAATTAATTATCCCCCCTTTCATATCAAAAAGTGAAGGGAGGAAAGCAACATAAAGCAGAATTTAAAAGGACAAGGATGGAGAAGAGCCCTCGGAAGATGAAGAGATGGAGGGCTTAGGAAAATTGGAAAAGGTTGGAGGTGGATTAGGTAGTGGTGGTTCCAAACCTAACTTAGGTGCTAGTTGAGTATTTATCCGTTCATGTAAGAGCGCATTCTCCCTATCATAATGGGTTTGCCGATCAATAATAGTTTGGTGAACAACAAAGATCTTTGGGATGTCCTTACATGTATTCGATGTGTTTTTCTCAATCTTGGAATGTTTAGAAGAGCATTGGTCTTCATTCATTTGAGAAGCTCGGGGCAGATGAGCTTGAGAGGGGGTTGTGGTAGTGCAAAAAATAGAGAGGGTGACAAAAGTTGAGTTAATTGTTGGAAAAGTACCTAAAGGGGATTTTGTATGAAGAGCCGTGGGGCCAGGAAGATCCATATTTGGAAACAACCAGATATTGACTAATGCCAAATAAAGAGGAGTTAGTCTTTTGAGGTGAGATAAAAGCTGGAGACATTAGAGATGTTTGTTGACGATTGAGCTAGTAGCAGAGATGACTTTACAAAATTGGTTTTGGGTGGAGTTAGGAGTTGGAATATTAGCAGTGGGATTAATAGCAACAAGGCTGGAACTTGATAGAGGTGTAGAAAAAGGAAGTATGTGTGTTTGGAATGGTGAATGTTCTTGTGGAATGTTGAGTTCAACATTTGGTTTCAATATTGGTTTCATGTCAAATAGTTCTCTTTTGATTGAGCTAGGAGGGAACGCATATTGAGTGTGAGGTATTGTCGCGGCCTAAAATTTCGAGTTTTCCTCGAATTCAATGGAGTCGCCACCAAAATTTATTTTAAAATAGGGAAAATATTGGGAAACCCCTTAAAAATATAAAAAAATATAAAAATGGTCTTTGATACCAAATTTTGAATTCGGGAATCGATTATGCGTAGGGAAGGTATTAGCACCCTACGACATCCGCTAAAAAACGGTTACCTATAATTAATTGTGCAAAATTATATCAACTTAAATATACTTATTTTTATTTATTATTAATTATGAATATAAATTATTTTTTATAAATATGATTTTCTTGAAATAAAAGCGTGTTAAAAAGAGAAAAAAAAGTTTTTTATTATTGTGCTTGACAAGAGTGTGATCTTGCTCCTACGTATCTCCCGGTGCGATGGAGAAATCAAAGCTACATAGTTTTTGGAAGAAAATGCAGATGTGTTGATTGCTTTTAAATAAATTGTATTTTAATTTTGACAAACATAAAGAAATAAATTTGTTTGATTTGGATAATTATTTTAAAATACGAGTTTTAAGACGATCGAGTTGTACAACTCGTGTTCCAAAACTCAAAGTAAAAAAACCAGATATCACATCTAATTTAGTACTTTTTTTTTAATATTTGATTATTTTTTAAACTAGAGTTTTAAGACCATCAAGTAGTACAACTTGTGTCTTAACAACTCAAAGAAAATGTCATGTCTAAAAAAGAATTTAAAAAAAAATGATAAAAAAAAAATACTAGTTTTAGAACTATCAAGTTGTACAACTTATGTTCCGACAACTAATAGATTAAAAGACAATACATCTAATAAACTTTAAAAAAATTATTTATACATTTAGCAGATTTAATATTTATTATAAAATTAATTGAATTTAATATAAAAATAAGACTTATTAAAAAAAATAAAATAAAATAAAAATAAGAAAAACAAAAATAAAATAAAATGCTAAAAACATAAAACTTATAAAAGACCAATGACCTTAAAATTCAAAAAAATATTTTATGTATAACCATTAAAAAAAATCAAAATAAAGTAATAAATATATAAAAATAAATCAACAGAAAAATAAATATATGCCAAAAATATATAACTAAACTAATTTAATAAATTTAGTCTATTTTAGTAAATTTAATAAATATATAATCCTAATTTAAAAACTAACCTGATATAGAATAGACTAAAATAAATGATCAGAATTTGGTTAAGGAACTTACTAAAAACTACCCTAATTTAATAAATGAAAAACCAAGGCAATTGAAACCCTAAAACAAACATAAACGCCACTGAAGGAGAAGGAGCGCAGAAAAAGAACAGACGCGGCCAAATATGAAAGACTTAAAAATGAGCCATCTCACAAGAGAAAAATATATTGAGAGCCAGATTTGATTCTTATGACCAACAATGACAAGTTTGTATAGCAACTACTGATTTTATTTTCTTGATTAATACAACTTCCTTCTGTTATTTTCTTGATTTTATTTTCTTTATTTTCTTGATATACTAATTTCAGTAATGACTACAACTTGTAAAATGAAAACAAATACCTTAATCCTTCCTTCTGTTTGTTTTGTTTTCTCGTTTTCTCCTATTACCCTGCCTATTTTCTTCCTTTTCTTTTTGAGTGTTTTTTCATTTTTTCTCCCTATTTTGATTTTTTTCATCAATTTATAGGAAAACTAGTGAATGTTTTTGTTTATTAGGTAAACTCAAGTTCTGGATCTTACCTTGTTTCACACTAATACAAAGAAAATAAAAGTTTGTTTCCTAACAGGAGAGGTCTTTGGCAGGAGGTTGTGTATGTGTGTGAAGAAGAGGAAGCGTGAAGAAGAATGTGTTTGCTTTTTGGTTTGCTGATAGGAAAGTTTGCTGATAGGAAAGCACAGGAAAAAGACATTGTAAACTTGCTTGTGTTTGTGTTGCCAATTTGTGTTGCCAATCCAAACATAGAAAAAAACTAAATTGGGTTGTTGTAATTCAACTATTATTTTTTATATTATTTAAAATTTGGTATATATTTAAATTTGGATTGTAAAATACTAATTTTTGTATATTTCTGTTAATAAATGTAAAATATTTATTAAACATATTATTATTGTTATTGTAAAAATAATTTTAAATTATTGGGACAAAAATTAGGTACTACAGGTATATTTAGGGATGATCGAATGGATGGATATTTCTTCGTATGCGATATATTTTTTAAGAGAATTTGGAGATTTTGATGTTGGAGGTTTCATTTGAGAGTGGGACATTAAAGTACCTAAAAGTCTTGGTGAGACTGTAAGTACGATATTTCTCTTGTAGTCACGATTTGTTGAAGCGGTCATGCTTTGCATATAGATATAGGGGATACTGAGCTTCTTGTAGTGGAAGAGATGGTAGATAACCAGAGCTTCATTATCTGATACATACTCATGGCTACCACATTGAGGTCAGATGGAATGATAACTTATGTTGTTCAATATTTTGGCAAGTGGTTTGAGATCAGCAGAAACAAAGTTGGTAGAACCAAGGATAAACAACTCTTGAAAGGCCAAATCTTTGTTTAGGTTAAAAGCGGAATACCAATATTTCCCCAAGAATGTGGGTCCTTCAAAGGGCAACTGTAGGATCTCAACTTGAATGGCAGGTGTAAGATGAATTTCAACGCCTTTCCGATTGGAGACAAGAAGGGATTTATTCGCAAAAGCCTGAGCTTTGTGGTAGAAAGCTCTAATAACCTCAAAATAAAGAGAATCATAGGTTGAAAGAAAGTTTGTCCAACTAGGAGCATTAGTATGATGTTTGATTGAAGTACCTTTACATTGAAGATTATCATGCATGAAAACTCTGCTAATGTCAATAGGTGGTTTAGCCCATTTGTCTTCATAAACATTTTGGTATTCGGAAGATATGACTGGTGGAATAAGAATTTTGGGAGCAAAACAAGGATGGTTCTCGTGTTTTGGGATGAAGTGGAGAACGTTCTGGTAAAATGGTTTTTGTAGGAGAACGTTATAGGGTTTTGGTTTTGTGGGAATTTTTTTTAGGGTTTTTTAGTTTTTGTTTGGCAGGGTGAAAGATGACTTTGTTTTCCAAGGTAACTCTATGATTTCAAGAGTAGTTGATTTGGTTTGGGAAGATGAAGTTTTTGATAAGGGTCTCCTAGTTCTCGATTTCATCTGGAGTTTTTGGGCGATTTTTGTAACACTCAACAAAAATGGACCGAAATCCATATTTTCGGACCAGACAATGGGTAGTTTTGGAAATCTAACGTGGAACTCAAAACATTGTTATAAATTTAGGTTAAGAATGTTGTATAGGTCTCTCGGTCCTCGATTTCATCTGGATTTTTCGAGCGATTTTCGTACCACCCGACAAAAATGGACCGAAATCCGTAATTTTAGACTAGATGATGGCTAATGTTGTAAATCTAATGTAGAACCTGAAACACAATAATAAATTTAGTAGAACAAGGCCATAAGGCTCTCCCAGTCCTCGATTTCATATGGAGTTTCTGGGCGATTTTCGTACCACCTGACAAAAATGGACCGAAATACGTATTTTCAACGCACATGTTGGCTAGTGTTTGAAAACTGATGCATATCCCATACACATTTATAAATTTAGTAGAAGAATGCTATAAGAGTCTCCCGATCCTGGATTTAATTTGGACTTTTTGGTCCATTTTCGTACCACCCAACAAAATGGACTGAAATTCGTATTTTCAAACTACACGATGGCTAGTGCTTGAAATTTAACGCATAACCTGAAACACAATTGTAAATTTTGGAGAAGAATGCTATAAGGGTCTCCGAGTGCTCGATTTCGTCAAGACCTTTCGGGCGAATTTCGTACCACTCAACAAAAATGGACCAAAATCCGTATTTTCGTACCAGACGATGGCTAAAGTTGTAAATCTGACGCGGAACCTGAAACACAGTAATAAATTTGGTAGAAAAAGTCCATAAGGCTCTCCCGGTCCTCGATTTCATAAGGAATTTTTGGGCGATTTTTGTACGACCCGACAAAAATGGACCGAAACGTATTTTCATCCCACATGACGGCTATAGTTTGAAATCTTACATATATCCCATACACATTTATAAATTTAGTAGAAGAATGTTATAAGGGTCTCCTGATCCTCGATTTAATCTGGACTTTTCGGTACATTTTCGTACCACCCGACAAAAATAGACTGAAATTCATATTTTCAAACTACCCGATGGCTAGTGTTTGAAATTTAACGCATAACTCGAAATGCAATCATAAATTTAGGAGAAAAATTCTATAAAGGTCTCTAGGTCCTCGATTTCTTCTTAACTTTTTAGACGATTTTGGTACCACATTACAAAATGGGACCGAAATCCATATTTTTGGACCAAACAATGGCTAGTGTTTGAAATCTAACGTCGAACTGCAAACACAATTTTAAAGTTAGGAAAAGAATGTTATAAGGGTCCTCAATTTCATCTGGGCATTTCGAGTTATTGTTTGAAATCTGAACCGGAACCCGAAACACAATTTTAAATTAAGGAGAATAATACTTTAAGGGTCTCCCAGTCCTCGATATCATCTAAACTTTTTGGGCGATTTTCGTATTACCCGACAAAAATAGATTAAAAACCGTAATTTCATACTAGACAATGGCTAGTGTTTGAAATTTGACGCAGAACCCGAAACAAAATTATAAATTTAGGAGAAGAATTCTATAAGGGTCTCCCGATCCTCGATTTCATCTAGACTTTTCGGGTGATTTTCGTACCACCTGAAAAAATAGACCAAATTTCGTATTTTCGGACCAGACATGGCTAGTGTTTGAAATCTGACCTGGAACATGAAACACAGTTATTAATTTAAGAAAAGAATGCTATAAGAGTCTCCCCGTCTTCGATATCATTTGAACTTTTCAAGCGATTTTCGTACCACCCGACAAAAATGAACCAAAATCCGTATTTTCGGACCACATGTTGATTAGTGTTTAAAATCTGATGCAGAACTGGAGACACCATTATAAATTTAGTAGTAGAAGGCAATAAGGGTCTCCCGATCCTAGAATTTATCTAGACGTTTCAGACAATTTTCATACTACCTGACATAAATGGACTGGAATTCGTGTTTTCGGCCCTAACGATGGCTAGTGTTTGAAATTTGACGCAGAACCCAAAACACATTTATAAATATAGTAGAAGAATTCTATAATGGTCTCCTGATCCTAGATTTCATCTGGAGTTTTCGGCCAATTTTTGTACCACCCAACAAAAATGGATCGAAATATGTATTTTCGAACTAGACAATGGCTAGTGTTTGAAATTTGACGCAGAAACCTAAACACAATTATAAATTTAGGAGAATAATGTTATTAGGGTCTCCATGTCCTTGATTTATTGTGTACTTTTCTGGCGATTTTCATACCACACGACAAAAATGGATAGAAATTCGTATTTTCAGACCAAACGATGGCTAGTGTTTGAAATCTAACGCAGAACCTGGAACACAATAAGAAAGTTGGGAGAAGAATGCTACAAGGGTCTCCCAATCCTCGATATCATCTTGAATTTTTGGGCGATTTTCATATTACCCTACAAAAATTGATCGAAATCCGTATTTTGGAATAGACGATAGTTATGGTTTGAAATTTGACACGAAACCAAAAACATAGTTATAAAATTAGGAAAAGAATGCTATAAGGGTCTCCCAGTCATTAATTTCATCTGGACTTTTAAGGAGATTTTCGTACCACCCGACAAAAATTGACTGAAATCTGTATTTTAAAACCAGACGATGGCTAGTGTTTGAAATCTGATCCAAAACCCGAAACACAATTATAAATTTAGGAGAAGAATGCTATAAGAGTCTCCCGGTCCTCAATATCATCTGCACTTTACAAGCGATTTTTATTTTATAGTTTTAGTTCATAAACTCAATTTTATTATATGTTATTATTATATTCGTTATGAAGTAAAACTATATAACAAAAATAATAAGAAAATATAATAAAATTGAGTTATCAAATAAATATGTAGTTATTTTTATTTTTTTGACAAGTCTATTTTATTAAAGTTCTAATTATCTTCGTTTTATAGTTGTATTATATAACGAAAATATTAAAAACATATTAGAAAATTGAGTTGTCAAATAAAAATATAATTATTACTTTATTTTACAACTCTATTTTATTATATATTATTATTATATCCGTTATTACATATTTATTTGAGAACTTTATTTTACGAAATATTATTATTATCTTTGTTATGTAACACAAATACATGACAAAGATAATAATAACATATAATAAAATAGAGTTATCAAATAAAGTAATAATTACATATTTATTTGACATCTCTATTTTATTATATGTTGTTATTATCTTTGTTTGTATTTGATTTGGATAAAGAAGATAATAATAACATATAATAAAATATTATTATTAGATAAAGTAATAATTACATCATTATTTGACAACTATATTTCATTATATGTTATTTTTATCATTGTTTTGCAGTCATATTTTACAATGAAGATAACCTTAAATACTAAACCCCGAACCTCAAACGCAAAACCTTAAACCCTAAACCCTAAATCTTGAACTCAACCCTAAATCCTAAACCCTAAATCCTAAACATGACTTTTTAAACCCTAAACACCCTAACACACTAAACCCTAATAAAATAAAGATGTAATTATTACTTTATTTGACATCTCTATTTTTTTTATATGTTATATTTATCTTCGTTATAAAGTAAAACTATAAAACGAAGGTAATAGTTACATATAACAAATTTGAGTTGTCAAATAAAGTAATAATTATATATTGATTTGACAAGTTTCAAAATACATTTTTCGGTCCATTTTTGTTGGGCAGTACGAAAATTGACCGAAAAGTCCAGATTAAATCGAATGTCTAACTCCAAATAGTAAAGCTTACTATCCCAAAATGTCTTACTCTTACCGAAACCTCATTACAACTCAAAAGTCCTCCAAAAGTGTATGTGTTTGTTGTATTGTGATTGCTAACTAGAATTTTTTTCAAGCCTATGTTAGCGTGATACATGTTCTAGGCTTTGAGTGATAAATCCATAACCCTTGGTAAACACTCCAGAGAAATTTTGGTGAGATTGTGTGAAGAGAGAGTTTAACTTGATGAATGAATTCAAAAGTGTACAAATTGTTTTTTTTTTGTAAGCAACCATGAAGTATGATGAAAGTTTTGTAGTAGCTAGAACTTTGAGAATTGAGTTTGATTTGCTTTGAGAAATTGAGTTTAAGTTTGATTTTAACTGTACTAAATATGAAACTAATTGTTGCTTGAGGACAAGCAATAGATTAAGTTTAAGGTTGTGATGACTCTTCATCATATGCATATTTTTCATTATTTTTAGTCGTATTTATCTTTTACTCATTAGTTAATTTAAGTAATTATTGCATATATCTTGTGGATTTTAGTTCTTTGATTTAATGATCTGTTTATGTTCTTATTTTCTTGATTAAGTAGAGATTTTTCGTACTTTTGCGTTGTTTCTTTATGTTAGTGTAGTGCTGAATTTTGGTGACAAATCAACATGACCTATGTGGAGTATTTTAGTCATATTTAGAGTTTTAAATGTTCATGTGGAATCAAACCAAGTTCAAACGAAAGATAAGATCCATAGCTAAAACATTCATGAAGACATCAAAACCAAATTCAGACTCGAAAGATGCAAAGAAATATAGTATACATCAAACAACAGATGTTGTGTGCTTGAAGCGCAAAGACCTACGCTTGGGGCACATTTCGACCATCCTAGATATGTCTACTTGCGCCTGAAGCGCAAATTCCATGCCTGAGGCATGTCGCATGTGGTTTAATGTTTAAAACGCGTTTTGTTTTTAATTTTTAGGGAACTTTTTTACTATTGGGAAGTTGGGAGACTTGTGCCTTAACATAGAAACTCATAGATGGTCGTTTCTAACACCATTAGAGCAGTTTTTATCAAGAATCATTCATGAATCTTTCTTGTAATTCTTCTCTAATCTCTATCATGAGTAACTCAACCTTATTTTTTAGGGATGAGTGTAACAAGATGAAACCCTTATTTTTCTGATTTGATTTCTAGTTATATAAATGAGTTTATTAAATTATTTTTCTCATCTTTGTGCTTAATGTTTTTTATTGTTTGATCAACATTTAAATGTTCTATGATTTGTATTTTGAAACAAAATTGGACTTCACGAATGCTTGAGATGAAAAATTCATGAATTTGTAGTCTAGGGATAGATGCAGGTCATGAAACCAATTAAATTAGTTGCGAAGGCAATAGTTTAAAACGAGAATTCATGTATGGTAATGATTAATTCTAATCTTAAAACCACTAAGGAATTAGGGGTTACTTTGGAATTAAAGGTTATGTCACTAAGACATTAGGGCAAGAATAATAAAGAGAATTTGATAATAATTCAATATAGGAATTCAATAACTAGGATCAAATTAGATACCTAGGTTGGATTCGAAGTGTAACTCATCCCTAACATTTTTCTTATTATAAACGATCAATTTTATTATTGTTGTTAATTTTAAATATTATTTCAATCAATTTGGGAACTTTGTGTTCAATATTAGTAATTAAATATAATTAATAGTAAAATACAATCATTGAGTTCAACACTCGGTACTACCGTTTTATTATTACTTGCAACGATTCAGTACACTTGTTGAAATGCTATCACATCATTAATGAGAAATCTTCACATATTTCATTATTGGTTTATCCAAATATGATATCATCAACGTGGAATTGAACTAGTAAAGTGTGATCAATAGTTGTTTTAATGAATAATTTCTTATCAACTTTACCTTTTTCAAACCGTCGTTCACATAAGAAGTTATGTAGCCTATCATACCAACCTCTTGGAGTTTGTTTCAAACTGTAAAGAGTTTTCTTTAATTTGAAAACATGTGAAGGATTCTTGAAGTCTTCAAAATCGGGTGGATATTTGACATATACTTCTTCATTAATGTAGCCATTGAGAAAAACACTATTGACATCCATATGAAACAATTCAAAATTCATGGAGCAAGCATAAGCAAGTAGTAACTGAATTGCTTCTAACCTTGTGACTAGAGCAAAAGTTTCATCAAAGTCAATCTCTTCTTCTTTATTGTATCATTGAGCAACCAACCTTGCCATGTTTCGAACAACTTTACCATTTTCATCTAGCTTATTTTTAAACATCCATTTGGTACCAATGATGTGTTTATTTACAGGATTATGGACAAGTTACCGCACTTTGCTTCTTTCAAATTGGTTTAGTTCTTCTTACATGGCAAGTATTCGTTGATCATGTTTAAGTGCTTCACCAATCTTGGAGGGTTCTATTAGAGAAACAAATGTCATATTCAACCAAGCATCTTAGAGTTTGAGCCTTGTAGTAACTTCTTTGTCGATATCACCTATGATGTTTGTCAATGGGGTTATCTCTATGGGTTCTCCATTGCTTAGGAAGATTAACATTTTGATAATGTTGCTCAATGCTAACTTCATTCTCTTCATTAGGTTGGTTATCTTGATTGTCTTTGATTGTATCACTTATAAAATCATCATCGTCATAAGACACAATTTTGTCCTCATTCAAGGAGTTAGATTCATCAAATGGTACATGCATAGATTCTTCAACTAACAAAGTTCTCTTATTGAAAATTCTAAAAGCTTTACTATATAATGAGAAATCAAGAAAGATACCTTCATCGGCTTTCTCATGGAATTTTCCAAGGTTATCCTTACCATTATTCAGCAAAAAACACTTACATCTAAAAATGTAAAAGTGAGAGATACTAGATTTTCTATCTTTGTAGAGTTCGTATGAAGTCTTCTTTAATATTGGTCGGATTATAACTCAGTTGGATACATAAAAAGTTGTACTTACAGCATCTTCCCAAAAATATTTTGGTCAACTTGAGTCGCTTAACATGGTCCTTGAAAGTTCTACCAATGATTTATTCTTTCTCTCAACAACTCCATTTTGTTGAGGTGTTTTTGGTGCAAGAAAGTTATGGAAGATTCCATTTTCTTCACAAAATTTTACAAAATAGGCATTTTGAAATTCTCCTCCATGATCACTTCTTATTGATACTATTTTAGTTGTTTGTTTATTTTGAACTAGTTTGGCATAATTTATAAATGCTTTAAAAGCTTCATTTTTATTTGCCAAAAATAAGGTCCAAGTGAACCTTGAGTAATCATCAACAATTACTAGTCCATATGAATTTCCACCAAGACTTTTACTTCCTGATGGACCAAATAAATCCACATGTATCAATTGAAGTTGTCTTGAAGTTGATATAATATTCTTGGGGTTTAAATTAAACCTTAGTTTTCCTACCCTTTTGACAGGCATCACATAATTTATCCTTTATAAATTTCATCTTTGGTAAGCCTACAACAAAGTCATGCTTAACTAACTTGTTTAATTGATCCATATGGATATGTTGCAAATCTTTTATGCCATAGCCATGCATCATTGTTGTCACTTACCATAAGACATTACATTTTTAAGGATAGATCATTGTTGTCACTTACCATAAGATTAAGTATAAAAATGTTTTTAAAATGTTTACCAACAAAGTAAATTTCATTTGATACTTTGTTTTGGATAATGAATTGATATTTGTTGAAAGCTTTTGTGTAACACTTGTCACAAAGGTGGTTAATGCTAATAAGATTGTATTTTAAACCCCCAACATATAGAATATCTTCAACTGAAGGAGATGGGGATGCACCAACTTTTCCAATGCCTAAAATTTTTCTCTTGTTGTGATCTACACATATTACATAACCTTTTGATTCTACAGTTAGAGCTAAAAAAATTTATTTTGTCACCGGTCATGTGTTTTGAGCATCCATTATCCAAGTATCACATATTAGAGATACTGTGTTTGCATCCCTACAAAATAAGATCATGATTTGTTAGGTACCCAAAGTGCTTTGGGTCTTTGAGGATTAGTATCTTTCTTGACCCACACATAGAGTTCATTTGAAACACCAAAGTTTCTATAATGACAAGCATTAGGTATGTGGTCATTTAGGCCACAATAAAAACATGTAGGAGTAGATTTACTTCTGTGTGTATGTATATGAGATTTCTTTTGAATAATTATCTCCTTATAATGATGATCTCTTTGCATAATTATAACTTTCTCTCTGTTGGATTAGTCATTTTCTTTAACAAAGATGGTTTTATTTATACTTGGTTTGTCAAATTTAAAGTAACCAATATCACTCTTGTCATTAGAATATCTTTGCGTACTTAAAACATTTTATAATCCAACTTATCTCTTTTTCATATCTTTCAATTACTCTATTTAATTGGACAATTTTGAAAGAAAGAGAATCACACTTATTGCATGTAAAATTCGGTTTTAATTTTTCAGAAACTTTTTCCATAGTGTCAATTTTCTCTTGAAGAGATGAAATTTATTTCTTTTCACTTGACATTATTTTGAACAGATTTTTACATTCCATAAGTAGTTCTTTGATGGCATGTTGAGCATCATTATATTCAATAATCAATTCATTATTAATCTCATTAGCCATCAAAGCAACATTTGAACATTCATCACTTTTGAATTCGAAGATGAACTGACTTCATTGTCCTCCCATGTTATACAAGCCTTTTTGATTTCTTTCTATTTGATAGCATTTTTCTTGACAATGTTTTGACATTCTGCATTTATGTGTTCTTGCTTATCACACTCAAAGAAAGTGAAGTTTTGGCTTGAAGTGGAAACATCCTTCTTTCTGAAACTTTTTCTTTTAAAAGTTTTATCGTTTTTAATAAACATACCAAATTTCTTTACGAGGAAGGTAGTGTTTTCATCTCTATCTGAATTCTCATCATTTATTTATTCTTTTGACTCGGCTTTCAAGGAAAAGTTCTTTGTCTTCTTTTCTTGACTTTCATTCTTTTCTAGCCTTTGAAGTTCGATTTCATGTTCTTGAAGTTTTCCGAAAAATGTAGAAAGAGACATCTTTGACAGACTTTTCTTTTCATAAATTGTCGCTACTTTTGGTTGCCAATCCCTTGTTAATTATCTTAACACTTTGAGGTTCAATTCATCATTAGTGATGATTTTTCCAAGTGCCGATAAGTAGTTGGTCAGGTGAGAAAATATTTTTAGTAAGTCTAGAATAGATTCTCCAGGCTGCATTCGAAATACTTCATATTCTTGAGATAATGTATTGAGTTTACAATGTTTTACCTCAATAGTTCTTTCATGAGTTACTTCAAGAGTATCTCGGATTTCTTTAGCTGCTTTGCAATGAGACAGATGAAAGAATTCTTCCATTCCAAGTGTTGATTGTAACATATTTTTAGCCTTCCTATCAAACAACACTTTCCTTTTGTCATCGCCTGTCCATGAGGCTTTTATCTTTGTTTCTTCTTTATTGTCGATGACTATTTTTGGAACATATAGACCATTTTCTACTACATCCCAAATATCATCTCCTTGTGCCTCAAGATAAGTTTGTATGTCTGTCTTCCAAAAGTCATAGTGTTCTCCAACGAAGCACGACGATTTATTGCTACTACCACTATCTGTAAAAACTGGTTGTGTGGAATCCATGAATAAGGATCCAGGAGCAAATTACCAAAACCTGCTCTGATGTCAATTATAAGAATAGAGGCGCACCTAAGACGAGGTGAATTAGGTGTGTAGAAACTTTTTTTTTCCTTATATTTAGTGATCGATTTTTCTGATTAAGATAGTGTATGACAAAAAGTAAATGACAGAAAAATAATGAACACAACGATATTATCCCGGTTCTCCTTATGACCTAGGTTACATCCAATTCACTTGCACACTATAAGAGATTTTTCCACTATTGTTAGAGTATCTTGTTTTTCAAAGCGAGGGTGTATTTTTTTTTTAAAAGAAGTTAAAATAAAATAGAGAAATAAATAAGGAAATACCTTCGGATTAATATTTAAGTCATTAAAATTTACATACAGCGGAAAAATTTCTCGAAATATAAATCCAAAGCTTTTACACATCAAGAAGCGATACATGGAATCCATCTAAAATAACATGTCATGATGACAATATTAGTATATGTACATTCTTCCAATTTAAAATAAAAACAACCCAAAAGAAAGACATATGTTCCCTCTATGTCAACCTAATCTGATCATTCTACCAAAAACTATACACCCTGAGTGATCTCCACACGCCCCGTGAGATCCTCCTAACATAGCTCCAGACAAGCATTTCCATCTACATTCCCAACCGTAGGGTACGAACCGGTAGGATCATCTTGGCTCTCATCTGAGGGCAAAGCCCAGATTTCCACAATAGTTGTAATGGGTCACCAACCGAAATTAACAGTTAACACATAACATTTAAATTTTAAATTGCACAAATAACCTTTCAACTTAGCATGCACCTTAAAAGGGTTTTCCATATGCTAAAGATTCATATAATACTTGCCAAACGAAAATGAAATCAAAATAGAGTTCTCAATCCATCAAGTAATAAATAATTGGCCTAAACATTGATAAATCCATTGAGCAATCGATTCTCTAACTCAAAATGAGAATTTATACTGAGCCAATCGATTGGGAAAATCGATTTCCTGAAGGTTTTTAGTGCAAACTGAACTCTGGGCTTAAATCAATCGATTGGGTAAATCGATTGAATGAAGAACTGAGCTCCTATGTTAAAGCCAATTGATTTCAAAAATCGATTTTGTCAATTTGGCTGAGTTCTTGTCTTGGCCAAATCGATTGGCCCAATCGATTTCTTAAATGATTTTGAAAAACAGGTTACAAAATCGATTGACAAAATTGATTTTGTAAATTTATAGAAGCCCCTGTAACTCATCAAATCGATTCCCCTGGATATTCTTCCAAAAATTCATAAACTAACTCAATCACATTCATACACAACTCCAAATCTTAACACTTAGCAATTTCAACATAATCACTACCACATCATGAACTTCGAACTAGTTTTGCAATCAACATGCTATCACACAATTCCAAATCATAATACTTAACACTTAAAACACAATCACTACAACATCATGGGTTTCCAAATAGTTTTGCAATCAAACATGCTTTCACACAATTCCAAACATAACACTTAGCAATTTCAACACAATCACTACAACATCATGAACATCGAAATAGTTTTGCAATCAAACATGCTTTCACACAATTCCATACATAACACTTAGCACTTATAACACAATACCCACACGGACAAGATGAACCAACAAATCACATGGAATCATCTTGACGCGACAATCCCCACATAGACAAAATGAAACAACAAATCACCATTTACCAGGGTGTAGTCTCTCACGGACAAACACCTGTGCAGTCTCTCACGGACAAACACAATTTACCAGGGTGTAGTCTCTCACGGACAAACACATGTGCAGTCTCTCACGGACAAACACAATTTACTAGGGTGTAGTCTCTCACGAACAAACACTTGTGCAGTCTCACACGGACAAACACAATTTATCAGTGTGTAGTCTCTCACGGACAACCACCTGTGCAGTCTCTCACGGACAAACACAATTTACCAGGGTGTAGTCTCTCACGGACAAACACCTATGCAGTCTCTCACGGACAAACACAATTTACCAGGGTGTAGTCTCTCACGGACAAACACCTGTGCAGTCTCTCACGGACAAACACAATTTACCAAAAACATAAATCGTAAACGTACTACCTATCACAGGTCAGTACTGTTTACCAAGGTGCCATCTATCACGGGTCAGAACGATTTACCAAAACAAACATTAAGTAAACAAGACATTAAGAGATTCCCCATCCTTAATACTCATTTAACTTAAACGATTTTCAAAACAAACATTAAGTAAATAAGACATTAAGAGATTCCCTATTCTTAATACTCATTTAACTTAAACGATTTTCACAAACAAACATTAAGTAAACAAGACATTAAGAGATTCCCCATTCTTAATACTCATTTAACTTAAACGATTTTCCAAAACAAACATTAAGCAAACAAGACATTAAGAGACTCCCCATTCTTAATCCTCATTTAACTTAAACGATTTTCACAAACAAACACACATTAAGCAAACATAAATATTAAGAGATTCCCCATTCTTAATACTCTTTTAACTCCAACGATTTTCAAAACAAACATTAAGTAAACAAGACATTAAGAGATTCCCCATTCTTAATTCTCATTTAACTTAAATGATTTTCACAAACACACATTAAGTAAACAAGACATTAAGAGATTCCCCATTCTTAATACTCGTTTAACTTAATGGTTTTCAAATTCCACACAAAACAAACTCAAACATATTATCAAATTCAATCCACGATTCACACCAAAACACATCAATTCATTTCTCGTCACAATTCTTTTGACAAATATAATTTTCAGCAACCCGAGATATTTTAACAAAATTGTCTGGAATTATATTCTTCATAATCTAAATAAATTATTCTTCGACAAATAATTTTAATTCAATCTCCAAAAATATATTTTTGGCATTTTACCCACTAAATACCAAAAACTGGGCTAAAAGTCTAAGAAATTCCACATCAAATATCCTAAAATTGTATAATTTAGAATTTAAAACTATGGGTCTTACAATCTCTGCTACAAACTTCTAACACACTTCCTAAGATAGCACACCACTATCTTAGATTATAATACTTAAAGAAAGTACATCACTTTCTTTAAATACAATACAATAACTTCAATGATTTTTCAACAAATGTTCTTGACTAAGAATCTGAATATAGCAGTTGTACAATGATATCAATCCAATAATAGTTCAAGTATACTAGAGAACATTTCTAAATGATGTGAAAATATAGTGCAAGTACTTAAAATATGAAAAATAACTTTGAAAATATTTCAAAAAATTGTTCAAAGTTGTTCAAAGTTTGGTAGTCGGATTGATGCGTTTAAAACTGAAGTTATGGGGTATTTATACTCTATAGACATCACTTCATATCAGTGTTCAGTGTTCCTAGAGGTTTGATGAACAAATGCAACGATTCAGTACCATTTCAAATGCAATGATATCAATCCAATAATAGTTCAAGTATACTAGAGAACATTTCTAAATGATGGGAAAATATAGTGCAAGTACTTGAAATATGAAAAATAACTTTGAAAATATTTCAAAAAATTGTTCAAAGTTGTTCAAAGTTTGGTAGTCGGATTGATGCGTTTAAAACTGAAGTTATGGGGTATTTATACTCCATAGACATCACTTCATATCAGTGTTCAGTGTTCCTAGAGGTTTGATGAACAAATGCAACGATTCAGTACCATTTCAAAATTGAAAAATTGCATTATTTTATAGTTGTATTCAGCTACAGCTTATGTATAGTCGAATACACCTTTGTAATGTTCAGTTTTTATTTAAAATTTCAACATTGTATTCGAATACGAAACCTTGTATTTGACTACAACTAAGTAAATTTTGCCACTAACTTGTTGTATTCGACTACACCAGGTTGTAGTCAAATACAAATGTGCAATCTTAGCTACTCACTGAGCACTTGTATTCGACTACACCATCTCGTAGTCGAATACAAATGTTCAGTTTTAGCTTCTGATTTAGCACTTGTATTCGGCTACATCATATCGTAGTTGAATACAGATGTTCACTTTAAGCTATTGAATTATCACTTGTATTCGAGTACAATATGTTGTATTCGAATTTAACATTGTATTTTATTAAAAAAATTATTTTCGAATATTGTTTCTGCAATTTTTACTTTTGAAAATCTTTTGATGCATATGCTAAAACGAAAGGTTCTCATGTGCGTTTGAAATATAAGAATATTAGATTGAATCATTATCTTTACATTTATAAAACTTCTAGTATGTTCCACCATAGTTGAGTTCGATTATTTGACTTCTTTTTTAGCTTGCAACTTTGATTACATTCTTTAGTCTGTCTTCATCAAAAACATAAGTGTTTTTAAAGGGAGGTCCCAAATTTTTTATAATAGTTTAAACAATTATATTGATATCCTTAATTTTGTATATTGATCACTTAAATTTTTATATTTGTACCGTATGTCCATAATAAATAACCATCTAAACATAAACTATTTTTTCTTTAATAGATACTAGACTTAATTTCTCTTAACTCTCATCTCCCATCTAGACCCCACTAGTGACAGCGGCTTCAATATTCATATTACAATTTTTTGATTTACTTATTTTAAAAATTATTACTATTAGTATTTAATCTAATTGAATTTTTTTATTAATACCCAACATTTTATATTCAAATAGAACTTTCAAAGAAGGACCTGCTTATAAATTTTGTGATGCGCTGAAAATAGAAAATCTTTTAAATTGAAAATACACAATACATAACAATTAAATGCAATAAACCATGCCAAACTTTCCATTAAGGTGAAGTTACACTTACTTTAATTACATGATTGATGTCTACCCACCATGTTCGTGATTTTCATTTTCAATATTCAAGAATTCTTCAACATTAACATAGTCACTGGATTTGGACCTAACCCAACATATTTCCATACGATGCACTTGGATATTGTCAGACGTGTGTTTGCGGCCGACAAACATAGATGTGAAGTAAAAGGAAACTTTTTCCACCCTCAAAGTTATTTCAATTTCAATAGGTTTTAAAAAAAAAAAAAAAAAAAAAGAAGAAGAAGTTATTTCAATAGTACACCCCAAAAAAAAAATTGAGACCAGCATCATGGTCAGATGAGTGCATGCATGAGTTTAGATTCTCACTATTTTCTTTTTTTATTTCTTCAATTTATTACTATAATTTTAAAGTGTTTTATAGTATATTTTGTTACGAAAAGTTAAAGTGGAAATATATCATATTGAAAAATTTACATCTCAACTATGTTGGTATTTTAAAAATAACACATCTCATATAACATTCTAATAAATTTATTGACTACAAAATAAAAAATAAAAAGATTTAATTATAATTTTCTTCCTTTTATTATTATTATTATTATTATTATTATCAATTAATATAATTGGTCTTTATTTTAAAAGTCGACAATTTTAGTCATTCTCTCATATTTTTTAATTAAAAAATAACGATTTGACATATTTTAAATGATGTGACATATAATTTTAT
>JBBPBT010000487.1:198496-227243 GCA_037974875.1 Cicer bijugum
TTTACTATTTTAAATAACAGTGTTGTAAATAATGTATATATTATAATCTTTACCCTTCAATATGTCTTTTACTTCATATATTATTAGAGTCAATACAGTGATACATGTGACAATCAATAATTGTTGAAAAGTTTAAGAAAAATGAATTTTGTCCCAAGTTGGAAGTTTTTTTTAACAATTTATTTGTTAAGTTGTTTGAGGATACTAAGTTCAGGAAGAGATGTTTTTAAAAGAACAAAATTAAGTGAGAAACAATAATCTATTCTAAACCAATTCATCTAATTACTAGTAATGTAGCAAATTTAGATCTTCATGAGTATATTATTGTTCTTTATCTCAATCAAGTTAAGAAAATTTTTTAACAAAATCATACTAAACACCGTCAACTACTAGAGAATCAGATGTAAAAAAAAATATTGAGTGCAAAGATAATTTTTATTTGATTTTTTTGAAAGACTCTTGTTCAGACACTTACAAGCTTGTTACTCATTAGAATTTTTGGAGCTATAATGTTAATGATGTTTATTGATGACAACATTAAAGAAACAATACAATGAAACAAAATAAAATTTTATGTCAATAATCGACAATTAAAGGATTTGCAAACGGTTTATTTATGTTTTTGGTTCCTTTAATTTAGGGTCGTTTTAAATTTGATCTATGCAAATGCATTTTCTTACTATTTGACCATGTAGTTTCACATCACTTTTAATTTATTCCCTCGAGTCATTTTTAGTGTTGAATTAGATAGAAAAATGTTGATTTGTCAGTAATAACAAGAAATTACGATTGTTGACTCATCGAAATCTAAGAGCATCTACAATGGTGAACTCAACATGAATTCATTAAATAGGATTCTGTCACGACTCGAAAAATAAACGTCGTAACTGACGCACAAGCTATACTCATAGTCTAACAAGCCTACCATAAAACTTAACTATTAAGCGACTAATTAGTCCTCAATAATCATTTCAAAACAATATATAATTTTTCTTGAAATTTGACAAAATACCCTATGTAACTTCAATGTTTCCAAATTTATAAATTTTATGTTTAACTTTCAATTCAGTCATAATCCAAATGACATAATCTAATTGTTTAATACATTTCAAAAAAAAAAAAAAGAAAAGACTTTCTGGACTCAAAATAGCTGCAAATTACATCATGACTCATTAGACTTTACAAAAAAAAAAAGGTCTTCGATCAAAGAGGCCTACCAAAACAAATATGATAGAAACTTGAATCTCGTAACAGCTTGCTACTCAACTGCCTACGAATCTGAAAAAAATAAACAACATGAAGGGAGTAAGTCACAAAGACATAGTGAGGAGACAACAACCACCATAAATAGAAGGGAAACACACAAAAAAGGCATGAAAAATTATTTTACAATCTTGAGGCGATTATGTTATACATATAATATCATTAATCTTATAGTTTAGTTGTTCAGATAGAAATATTACAATTTCAATTAATAGCAAAGCAAAATCAAAATGAATAACCTTAAAATCATCATAAAAAACAAACAAGTAAAAATATAAATTTTTGAGAGCCTAGAGGCGATTTCATCTCAGTGATAACCCTTTCCTCCTAAAGATGGTTTTTCCCTTAGGGTGGCTTCATCTAACGAATAACCATTTTCTCTCACGGGTGGTGCGTCGTTTATATATTTTCATTTAATTAAGTATTTTTTTATAATAAATAGAACAAAATAAATGAAGTTAATTAATGTAGTCGATAATTACGAAACTAATATGTTAGTTATATTTAAAGTTATTAACAACACAATAAAATAATTTATGATGTGGTTGTGGTTGTGGTTGTGGTTGTGCGAGTTTAAATTTCATGAAGATTTATCGGTGATAGTATTGTGGTTGTTATGGAGTATCTCAAATTATATTGATATGTAGAAAACAATTTTTGATAGATATGCAAGTTACAATAAAACCATCGTAATAATAGAATTTCAATGCTATTGATTAAGACTTCTAATAATAAATCATAGTTTATTAAAATATATTTTACATGTAAAAAAATCTACAATAGAAATGTCATCCATACATTATCATCAATAACTTTTGTAATATCGAAAGACAACTTCATATCTTGAATTTTTTCGCATAAAGGGTCATAATCTGCATCAAAGGTCATAATTTATACCAAAATCCGGTAACATAATCTACATGTTAATTAAAATAAAATGTAATATATTATTTATAAAGCATGAAAGTTTGAGTTATTTTATAGCCTAATTGTGTAACTTATGTTGTATTATGCAACAACAACAAAAAATACTATTATTTAAGATAGTAATCAATTTGCTCTTTATTCATATATAATTTTTTTAATATAGAAATATAAGGATAATCATTGAGTTAATATTTTTCCAATAGACAATATATCAACATTTTTCATATTACTGTTCCTAAAGACATTAATCAATTAAACATACATCCTATAATAAAAACATTGAACCAAAAAGTGTACTCATGTTTAGTGTTTACAACAATACATGATTTGAGAATATATATCTCATGATTCAGACTTCATGAGACCAAAACATAATTAGACCTTAGGATTACAACATATAATAATAGTTTTTAACATAATTGATGTCATCATCTATTGTGTAACATATAATTTCATTGTAGTTCCTATTCACATTTGATATTCTTGAGTGGTTTTGATGATGATAGTTGAGCACTTGCAATTTAATCGTTACCTCCATTATCTAGTTGGTCATCAGTTGGAGGTCTTTTAGCCGGTGTAGCTGACTGAACATTTTCGATATCATTTTCACCAGTCATTGATAATGATTGAAACATATTGCATAAAGTTTGTAGGAATTAATTAGATTATTGTCATAAATATTTATGAAATCATAATGTATTTGTCAAAATGATGCACTTATAGAGAGTCATGTAGATATATTTACAATGTCAAATAGTATTTATTGACTAAGAAGTTCACGACTCGATTCTCCTTTAGATGTGTTTTGAAAATGGACTTCCGTTAATTTAAGTTGTGCAGTTTTTAATATATATATATATATATATATATATTTTATTATAATTAGAAGATACAATAAGGCAATATGTAGTTCGAATACTTCTTCAATTTGAAATTTTGTCTTAATTGCAACCATAAGTGCGGCATCACTTTATGACTTATTAACATAACACTGTTTTGAAGATGATTGTAGTTTTACACGAAAAGCTAGAGTGGTCCCCATTATGTCTTGAAGTTATGATAGATATATCATTACGTCAGTATCACCAGCCTTTAACATGTTTCAGGTAAATGAGTTATGTTATATTATGTGGTAAACAATAAATATTCAAACTATGAAGTTACTTGGACTAAACATTATATACATGCCTCAATCACATTCTTCCTCATTTAAAGTGTTGAAATTCCAAGTAGTGAAGTATAATCCTGGTCCCACATAAGGAAGTTATAAAAGCAATAGTCGTGGAAAACTTCAATGATCATTTTGTACATGTTTTATGATGTTAGTTTTGATACTAATAAGTATTTGATATAAGGACTCTAATATTGATTTATAGATTCTGATAAATTAAGGTTGAATATTGAACTACTCTTATGGGCTATTTGCTTTTAGTTTAGGAACAAATTCATATCCTTATATGACAATTAAGGGAAAACCTTTCATATAGTAACACTAATATACAAATTGTTTCTACTTTATTCCATATGCCTATAAGTTATAAAATTGTAACCATTTAGTTTTACTTTGATTGGACAATATATTTTGAATTATGAAGAACAAATGAAATTACATATATCTAAAACAAAATAAAAAAACATAAAAAATAAAACATCTATTAAAGTTTGATATACCTTGGAATTGGTTCGTCAACCTGAACACTACATTTACATTGCTAATTTGTGATCTCTTCTTTAGCTTTGACCGTGCAATTAGTGCAACCAAGATAAAACCAACTGAATTTGTCTGACACAACCTTTGATAAAGCTGCCACAATGACACAAATCATTTCCTAAAAATCATGTTGTAATTAAAAAAATTGTAACAATTAAATAATGTATATATCTACATAAAAATAGTGTTATGAAATTATAGTTACATGTCCAATAGACTTGATTTGGCGAAGAGTTTTAGCTTGGGCATTGTACATAAACTTCTCTTGTGAAGTGTATTGAGATGAAGATGTGATATGAGTTTGTAGTTGGCGGCCATGAATGTAGTTGTCTATATCATTTATTGCAGGTAACATGCATTCATTGAAAATTGACTACTTAATAGAAAAAAATTACTTATAAACAAAACTGGTAATTGAAGATGAGTGGTCAATATCATTAAAATCGTTTGACCTCTAATCAGGCTAAATCATAACTGTAACATTTAGAAGACACATGTAAAGAGTTTGTCAACTTACTAATTTTTGAATTCCTTGATTTGGTGCGTGTTTTCATTGATAAGAAGTTTAGTTCCACCCCATGCATTAGTGATTGTGTGCACGTTGTTTCCTGCCATATAGAACTAATTAATTAACAACTACATTTAAGTAAATTGTAACAAGCGAAATCTTTCATTAAACAATTAGTACTTGTGTTGAATTAATAATACCTTATGGAGGCTTGACTCGTGCATGGTGAAAGATTATAATGATGGGACCAGAGTTGGGGTGAGCATTAATATAATTGAAGAATTGTGTACCATAAGTCTCCCATAGGAAGCAAGTAGGGATGTTTCCGCTGATCAAATGAATAATATCATTTGAAACATGTTTTGTATAATATATTAATTAAATGTAAATATTGTTGTTACCTGAGATCTTCGATTTTGACGGTGACACAAGTTTTTTTGGTTGATGATGTTGAAGTTGAAGAAATGACCTCATCCACTACCTCAATAATATCTATAAATAAAAAAGATAAGTTATCCATTGAAAAAGGAAAAATATAAAATATATATATTATTCAATTAAAAAAATGATAGTATTACCAATTAAGTTGTTAGCAGGGTTCTGCACATTCAAAATGGAGCTAAAAGATACAAAACAATACTGAGTCGGTGGGATTTCAGGGACATCAATCTCTTTGTCAAAAGTAGTAGAACTGAAAACAATTTTGAATTCATGGAGGCAATATTTGAATTGAAAGGTACTTGGAAAAACTAGGAAGTTATGGATGATGTATGTTTAATTCTCTTTGAGTTTACCGCTCCATTTAATAGAA
This sequence comes from Cicer bijugum, assembly GCA_037974875.1. Taxonomy (NCBI): domain Eukaryota; kingdom Viridiplantae; phylum Streptophyta; class Magnoliopsida; order Fabales; family Fabaceae; genus Cicer; species Cicer bijugum. Next base: position 203,717 of record JBBPBT010000487.1, read on the forward strand.
TCATCTTGTCATATAACAACATGTATTTGATCAGTCTTTTAATAACAAATAATTTATAAAATGAGATACTAACCAATAGAATGAAGATATTTGCTAACCAAACATAAAGAAATAGATAAAATGTAGAACTGTTGATCCATCAAAATAGCTTCATCGTGCACATTCCTATTTTTACCAACAATAGCGAAGTAATTTGTGACCCTAACTACTTTTTTCCAATTTTCCTTTGAGGTGTTAATGTCCTTCAATGGTGGTGTATTTCTTGTCTGTGAACCAATGCAAATTTTATAAACATAAATTGAAAATTAATCATTTATTTCATATTGTAATATATCTATGAAGATGAAATGCAAAAGATTTGGAACTTAAAAAGTCAAGAAAATCTAAAGAAGTTGAAGATGCAATTTCAGTTTGTAATAACATTTAGAAGTACAAACAAAAAATCTAAAAAAAATACAAAAGAATATGAAGGTGGATTATGAAGAATAATTTAAAGAACTAAGAAATTGTGTTTTAAAGAACTAAGAAAATGTGCATAAAGTGCTATCCATTATTCAATACCTCCAACAATCATGCAGGTAAACAATCTTCTACTTCAAGCAAAGTACAAAAGTACCAGAAAAATTTAATATTGTAAAGTTTGTATCTTAATTAAATACATATTTATACTTGTATGCGACAATTAATTTTTTTCTAGAAAAAAAAATGATGGTAATGTAGAAATTTGCAATTGCAAGCAGCAATACCTCAAATCCTTGAGAAAACAAAAGCTGAATTCCGTTTAAAAAATCTGAATATAATGAGGGAGGCTACATATATATTCTATGATGTATGTAATGAGATTTCTTATTTGACATGTCCTCACAAACCAGAAGGAGGCATGCCTGTTGTGGTATATTCATGGATAATTTCAAGGTTTTTATCATGTTATATATAATATTAAATGTATAATAAATTGAGAGTAAATTGAATGGAGTAGGTAGAGATTAATTTTGCACAAGTTAAAGACATTAATGATGATGTGGATTTATTTGTCAAACTGATGCTTCTTTCGAGTAAGAATTTTTTTTAATTTTGTTGTCATCATCCTTAGATCAATCTTACAAGTACCAAGAATAATTTAAAAAGGAATAATTTAAAAAATTAAAAAGTAGTATTTTTAAAATAAATTAAAAAAAAACCTTAAAAAATGAAATGCAAAAGAAGATAAAAAAGTTGGGTTACGTTTTTTGTGGTGAAGGTTTAGAAAAAAAAAAACAAACAAATAGCATTTTTAATAACATTTAGAATGAACATTTTAAATAGTGTTTAAATTGAAAGAAAAAAAAACAAGACAAACCGTTTTTATCCAGTCATTTTTTATATTTATCAATCATAAATATTTAACTCATACGATTTTTTAATTTCTACGTTAATGATTTCATTAAAATTTTAATATCAGATGACATTTATCTAATTTTACATTAAACAACAAATCTGAATATGTCTCATTAATGTATTGATAGATAGTTTTACTTTAGAGATTAATTATATAATTGACAGTTTTTTTTACAGTTATTTGTAGTTTTTTTAAGGTTGGTTAGCAATTTTATGTGAATTACTTATTTCTTACTATTTTTTTCAGTTTTGTGAGCATTATATTTTTCTTGCTATCTTTATTTCAGTTTTTATATGGGTTTTATTACGCAGTTTTTTTCCATTCTTTTATGGTATTTTTTTTCTAGATATGGATTACCAAGAATAATTTAAAGAACTAAGAAATAATGTTTTTAAGAAAAAAAATTAAAGACCAAACAAATAATATTTAGAAGTACAAACAAAAAACCAAAAAAAAATGCAAAAGAATATGAAGAAGGTGAGTTACCTTTTAGTGGTGGTGGTTGAACATCCTATAGTCTATTTGAAAAACGAAAGAGAGATAACATATGTAAATGTCCATATAAGGAAGAACTAAAAATTAAAATGGGTTTGAAGGAGGAAGTGACAAACCTTGACCAGACTTGTATCACCGATTGTGGCAACTCTTTCTTTATGGTGTTCCATTTCCGATTTTCTTTTGTTCGAATCTCTCTAATTTTCTTCTTTGTGAATCTGTTTGATTTTCTTCTCTATGAATATGTTTAATGTGCAGAAATGTTGGAGTATTGCAGTGCTTAAACCATAAAAATTTTAAAATGAAAAAAGTTTGAAGGAGTTGGCTTATATGCAGAAAGCTAGAGTAATTTACAATTGTGACTCTAAAATTTTTACAAAGGTTAAATTTATAAAGGACGCAATTGTATTTTTGGTATAGTTGAGAATTCTTATAGTGTATTGTAGATAAATTATATATATATATATTCAACAGGTCAGATCTACTGTGCCGAATCATCTTGAAGGAGGAAGTGACAAACCTTGACCAGACTTGTATCACAGATTGTGGCACCTCTTTCTTTATGGTGTTCCATTTGCATTTTCTTTTGTTTGAATCTCTCTAATTTTCTTCTTTATGAATCTGTTTGATTTTCTTCTCTATGAATATGTTTAATTTGCAGAAATGTTGGAGTATTGCAGTGCTTAAACCAGAAAAATTTTAAAATGCCAAAAGTTTGAAGGAGTTGGCTTATATGCAGAAAGCTAGAGTAATTTACAATTGTGACCCTAAAATTTTTACAAAGGTTAAATTTATGAAGGACGCAATTGTATCTTTGGTATAGTTGAGAATTCTTATAGTGTATTGTAGATAAATTAATTAATTAATTATATATATATATATATTTTCAACAGGTCAGATCTACTGTGCCGAATCATCTTGAAGGAGGAAGTGACAAACCTTGACCAGACTTATATCACAGATTGTGGCAACTCTTTCTTTTTGGTGTTCCATTTGCGATTTTCTTTTGTTTGAATCTCTCTAATTTTCTTCTTTGTGAATCTGTTTGATTTTCTTCTCTATGAATATGTTTAATTTGCAGAAATGTTGGAGTATTGCAGTGCTTAAACCAGAAAATTTTTAAAATGACAAAAGTTTGAAGGAGTTGGCTTATATGCAGAAAGTTAGAGTAATTTACAATTGTGACCCTAAAATTTTTGCAAAGGTTAAATTTATGAAGGACACAATTGTATTTTTGGTATAGTTGAGAATTTTTATAGTATATTGTAGATAAATTAATTAATTATATATATAGATATATATATATATATATTTTCAACACGTCAGATCTAATGTGTCGAATTATCTTAAAGCAACTCATTCATTTTTTACTTCCGAAAATTTATCATAAGTTTGTTAAATATAGTCCACTTGCCATAAAGTAATCTGTTCATTTTTTTTAGTGTTTAACTCTTAAAAATCATATTAAATCCACAATTTTAATTTATACATTAAATTTTAATTTATACATTAAATCTTAATTATATTTAATTTTATTTTAATTTAAAATTTAAAATTAAATGTTTTAATTAATATTATTATACATTATTTTAAATTTAATTTAAAATAAAATTAAATGTAAAATACATAACATAAATAATTAAAAATAATAAAATAAATTAATAAAAAAAATACTCATAAATTTATTATTATTATTATTAATAAAAAAGTAACAGTTATAAATTTATTATTATTAAATTATAAAAATATCATATTAGAGAATTAAATATATTGTCAACAGTGGAAGATGCTTTAACACTCATCATAATTAATTTAATTAATTTTTCAATTATTATTATTGAAGAAAATAAAAATAAAACTTCGTAATAACCCAAAAGTAAAGTTCAACAACACAAATCCCCAGAATTTGCAACTTCAACATAAACCCAATAAAAGCAATACACAATTCTACCCTATCGTCCCTCAATTCTCAACCCTCAACCTCCTTTTCCATCCAACTTTTTTTCTCAATCGAACACACAAAACCACCTCCACCCAATCTTTATGTTATTTATCCCTTCCACATCCTTAAATTCACATGTTGCAAGATAACCCCAAACTTCAAATCTTCTCGCAAGGTCTCAACATGAAATGGACCTTCAAATTTGTAGGGGTAGCAAGCTATAGGGAATACGAAAAATTCTATTCGTCTTCATCCACTCATTATGTTCTTCGTTTTTTTCTTCATTGTCATCTTCGAAGAGCATCATTTCAATCAAAGTAACCCTCGTCTTTTTGCGTTTTCCTTTTCCTAATTTGTGTGTTCTTGGTGTTTAATTGAGACAAACCCTAAATTCCCAATTCTATAAATGTAATTTCAGTTTTTGTTTTTATTTTTTAATAATAAAATTGAAAAGTTGATTAATTAAGATTATTAGGAGATTAATGTTAGATTGTGATGGGTAAGATTAACATGGTCATCGATGACACATCAGCTTTTTTTGTCCACTTCGACATTAAAAATGACACGAACACCAAGTAATTTGATAATTTGAAATTACAAAATCAAAAGCATCAATAAGAAAGTCCAGTGATGAAAGATTTTTAGATGCTTTGTTTGAGGAGTGTCGTATATATGTAATTTATTTATTTTTTATATGTATCCAAAAGATACGTATATTTCATAACATCATTTGCTAGATACATATTATTCTTGAATGATAGAACACAAAGGGTTGAAACTTATTCTAAATGACCCACCAATAAAAGAGATGACATATAAGATCTTTTTTAAAAAGCATATTAGTTGTCTTCACTAAAGATGTTTTAGATAAGTGGAAGTGTCACTTCTGTTATGTTATATACTTTATTTTTGAAAATTAATATAATTTAATGATATGATTTTCTACCCAAATAAAGTTTATGAGATTATTATTATTATTATTATTAATATTATTATTATTACGTATGTTTATTTATCGTGTGCGTAAATATTGAATTCACATTTTTGAATTCACATTTAAGGAACTTCGATTTGATCTCACTAAAAACTCTAATTGGATCAGTTAAAAATATACATTATTTAAAGGTTATATTGTATAAAAATTTTATATCACTCATCCGTATCGATTTATGTCATCAAATGCATTCACTAAAGGTGTTGTTAGGATGTAGTTGTTGGTTGTTATGCCCTCTGTTTATTAAAAACTTATATGACAGTCTAATTAATCAGGTTAACATATACAGTTTCTAAGTATTAAAATTAATATCGACACCAACGTGATCAATATTATTCCAATTTCAACAGTTATGAAATCAAGGTGTTAGCAATATAAAGATTTACATACAAACATTTAACATAGCTATCACATGCAATCAAGATTAATCATACAAGCAAAATTAAAATAAAGAGAAAGGGATAGAAAATTGTGCACCACGATTTTTATACTGGTTCAGCCGTCTATCTTACGGCCTACGACCAGTCCCAAAATTGAACGATTTTGGTCTTTTCAATAGAATCTTCTAGAGTGTTTTACAGATTGTCCAGCACTCCCTACCTATCTATCTTAAAACTCTCTCTCTCTCTTCTATTGTGCACCCACCGAATCCCTCAAGTCAATCGCCAGACTCTCCCAAGATTTCGATGAAGCTTCTTCTTGATAATCTCCCTTATCAACGAAGAAAGCTACCAGTTTCTATACTGGATTTTTCTCAGTTCTTTCTTTACAAAAACGTTGTTACAGAAAAGATAAAATGTATACAGAAGTTGTCTCAATCATTACAATGTATCTCACACAAGAAGTACTTTTACAATTGAGTGTTTGTGAGATATTTCTTCTTCTCTCAAGTTGTCTTTTTCAGCTCTCTAAGATCATGGAGAGTATTTGGTTCAGGTCTGAAAAAAGTAGTATCAAAGGTTATTCAAAATATAAGCAAAAGGTTATAAGAGTTCGTTATTTCGTTATGAGAAAAAGTGATTGAAATCGTTTATATAGTTTCTGAAAAACAACATATAAATCGATTTCCTAATCGATTCATTGATGTATTAAAACAGGCTCAATCGATTTCCCAATCAATTATCGCGAATCTTGTTTTTCTTGAATCTTGAAACTATATAAACTAATCGATTACCTAATTGATTATTTTAATGCACTTTTCAGAAAATAATATGCAGTTCATATTGGAATCGATTGCATAATCGATTAAAAGTGTTTTGTTCCAACAACGAGATCAAAACAATTGATTACTCAGTCGATTCATTAATTCACATAATCGATTCATTAATTTATACAATTGATTTGGCCAAAGGCTAAGTTTTCTCTGTAACTTAACATTTTGTTCCAATCGATTTGCCAATCGATTTCATTAGTCACTGGGACTCAGTTGTTTTCATCAAATCGATTTCCCAATCGATTTGAATTATTACAGAGAGTTAGCTTATTTCAAGCAAATCGATGTGCCAATCGATCATGTACTATGTTCCTGAAAAATGATTTACCAGTTGGTTCATTCAATCGATTGATACCAAACTTGTTACAAAAGAAATTTGTTTCAATGGATTATCAAATCGAATTGTGTTTATCACAGAACATGTTCGTTTTGAAATCTTATTTTCGAAATCGATTTGTCAATCGATTACCTTACTAAAAGCCTTGGTTCTATGGTTTTCACAATTGATGTGATAATCGATTATTTTACTTCCAGTTTAGTTCTAGATTTGAACAATTGATGTGCTAATCGATTATTCTAATTTTCAGCTTGGTTCTGTGATTTGAACAATCGATATGTCAATCGATTGGGTCACTAAAGGCTTTGTTTTGCGATTTCCAAAATCGACTTATCAATGGATGTGCCAATTGATTGCCTAATCGATTGTTTAATCCCAGAGTACACATTTTCATACAACCCTTTACTGAATCGATTGAGTTGTTGTTCCTGAAATTTTACTCAGTTTAAAATGTTAGATTTATCAAATGATGTAAGTTTGTCAATGATATCAAAATGGACTTATGTCTAACAATCTCCCCCTTTTTGATTAAGTGACAAACATACAATTTTAACTTGAGTTTTACATTTCAAGGTATAACATTACAATTACCATTTAAAAACAAGCTCCCCCTAAATTTAAGCAGTCATGATTCATTTAAGTAACACAGCAACATATTACATTATCATAACATGTTGTTTACAATTTTGGTATCAGGGTTAGAGCTTAACAACAACAAAAAAAGTTAGCACTACATGCAGTATCAGAGTTATCATGATCAAAATTATCATGCATTAGCAGTGCTATTTAAACAGTCATCAGAGCAATTGGCAACAACACTGTTTATCAGTATTAGAGCAATATAAGTACCAGTATCAGAGCAACACTATTTACCAATATCAGAGTAATTTAAGTAGTCATCAGAGCAGCAATTTGCTAATTTGCAGTAGCAGTAATAGCATGTTGAATTTAATTTTAGTACAGAAGCAACACAAGTAACAAGTAATATGTAACACAAGTTATAAATTCTCTCCCCCTTTTGTCAGTTAATGCAAAAAGAAGTGAAAGGAGAGAACATCAGCAGAATTTTCTCCCCCTATGTTAGTAAAAAAATGAGCACTGGTGATTATGGCTTCAGAGCATAAAAAATATAGTAGAATATAGCAATATAGATCAAAGTACAATTAAACATAAGCACAGTTAAATTTGGTAAGCACCCTCATTTGTCATATATTTCAGAAATTAGTACACGGAGCAAGAAAATTATACAGCAATAATTGAACATTACAACACAACAAAGAACCTAAAATCCTAAACACCTAAACTAGGCTGTTCCTCATTATTAGCTAAGGGAGAGGTAGAGACCGCTGTATTACCCTCAGCAGGTGTCTCCTCAACATGAGGTTCAGAGTTATCTAAGGTTGTGGGATTTTGTTCTTCTGTTGCTTGTCGGCCAATCTCAACAACATCGCTAAATGATAGTTTTAGGCCTAAATGTTCCTGGATTGCTGCGACATCCTACGCAACCGTGTTCAAATCTGCCTGAAGCTTTTCCAGAGCAGCTTCCATCCTTGCATTGGAAGCTTCTATCTTAGCGTTGTGAGCTGCCTGAGTTTCCATAAACTCCAGCAGCTTGGCTAAAAACTCCGGAGGGGCTGCTACTGGCTCAGCAGCTTGTTTTGTATTAGGCTGAACTGGTTCAGCATTTGGCTGCGGTCTAATCCAGATACCGTTCACCCTCTTCAATTGCATTTGATTAACAATTGCTTCTCCAAAAGAGAGGGTGGTCTTCGAAGATTCTTCATTGACAAGTGACACTTTGAAATGTCTTAGAATCTTAGTGATTAACGGGGGATAGGGAAGCACCAGCTTGCCTTGGGCTGCTTCCAGCAGTGCTTCAGCACTATCCATGTCCAGCTCATCTTGAGCTCTTTGGACAGACCCCACAACAGAATTATGTCCAGCTTCTGGACAACGGCATGGTTGTCGGATCGGGGTACGAGCATCCGGGTCAAGGTGTACATAAGCATCCGATGATGGACCTTCATTTGACCGATTGGGAGTGAAATTGTTTCCACGAACCCATCGACCATCAGGTCCTGCACAGCTGTGTGTCTATCAAATGAAGCTTCCCAGCCTTCATCAGCAGCTTCGGCTTCAGAGCTTCCGTCAATAGATTTTCCATGAAATAGCAGTCCTGATAGTTTCGAGAAGTCGTCAAATGTCATGGAAATTTTCTTGCCTTTAACTTCTGCCTTGAAGCCAGTGTCAGTGAGTTTGAAAGTTGAATAGAAAGAGCAAATAAGATGCAGATAAGTGTCTAAGGAGCAGGAAAGAAATCCTTCTAGTCCATGAAACCTTAGATGGTCTTGGAAAGTGAAACCATCTGAGTCGAAGTACGCAAAATCCAAAGTGCGTCCTTCATGGATTTTCCTTTTAAGAAAAATAGGTGGTAGCTCAAAATCTTCTACCTGTTTATCTTTAGTAGATGGAGCCTTCTTTTGAGGAGTAGAAGAAACATTTTTCTTCTTTTCCTAAGTTATCTCCTTCATAGCATCAACCGACAGTTTTTTAGTGAGAGGCTCCTTTCTCTTCTTTGACATGCCTTGATCAGTGGCAATGGCCTTGCCCTTGTCTTTGGCTAATATTTTGTGAGTTGGCACTGAAACCCTTTTAGAAATTGTTGGTGGTGGTGAGGGGTTGGTTTGTTTTACACGAGCCATGGTTAGAGTGATGAGATTTTTGAAAGCAACAATATATCATAGATGGTTTGGAGAAAGAGAGTAGTGAGAAATAGCAAAGAGATTAGAGAAATTCTGGAAAATTTGATAGAAAATCGATTTAGGGCTTGAATAAAGTGTTGAGAATCGATTGGTAACTATTCCTTTTGAACCTTCAGACGCGTAAATCGATTGGTCTATCGACTAAGTTACCGTTGCTGGGGTAGTCCAATCGATTTAGTCATCATTGCATCTAACGGCTAGTAAAAATTTTTCGCAACGGTCATATTGTAAATCGATTCCCAAATCGATTGCCTTTATTTACTAAATCGATGTCCAAATCGATTTCCATCTCAGTTCAGGAACTTCCATATCAGTTCAGGAACCTTCTCATCTCAGCATCGATTTCTAAATCGATTCATTTGAGTTCAGATTTCAAAATTTTGAATCAATCGATTTCCCAATCGATGCTCGTGTTAGAGTCTGGAAAAATTTCTCAATTTTGATGTTTGGGGCCAATGCAATCGATTCTTTAAACTATATCCCAAGGTGTCAATCGATTACCCAAGCGATTGGAATGGGAAATGTTAAGGCATTTGAAGCTTCCTGTGATCAACTAATTGATTAGTGTGATTCTTATTTTGACAAATTAGACACTGTATGGCATAAATCGATTGTGCAATTGATTTTATAAAGTCGATTTTCAGTGTATTCACATGATAATCGATGTTTCAATCGATTTGGCACAGGGATTAGATTTCACTAGGACCTATGATTCCCAGTTTCATCCTAATATGAAGGAATCTTTTCTTTTGGTAAAGCCTTTGTAAAAATGTCAGCTAACTGATCAGCTGTATTGACATATTCAAGCTTTATGTTCCCATTTTGATATTGGTCCCTAATAAAGTGATGCCTTATCTCTATGTGTTTGGTTCTAGAATGCATCACTGGATTCTTAGTGATGCTTATTGCACTTGTGTTATCACACATGATAGGTAGAGTCCCTAGATCAACACCAAAATCAGATAGGTGTTGTTACATCCAGAGGATCTGTGCACAGCAGCTTCCAGCTGCAATGTGTTCAGCCTCAGGAGTTGATAGTGCAATGCTAGTTTGTTTCTTACTAAACCAAGACACAAGGGAGTTTCCTAGTAAGTGACAAGTACCAAAGGTACTTTTCCTATCTAGTTTGCATCCTGCAAAGTCTGAATCAGAATATCCAACTAATGTACAAGTAGATCCCTTAGGATACCACAAGCCTAGACTTTTAGTTCCTGCTAGATATCTGAATATTCTCTTTACTGCACTAAGGTGAGACTCTTTTGGATTGGATTGGTATCTTGCACACATGCAGACACTGAACATGATGTCAGGCCTGCTTGCTGTAAGATAGAGCAAGGATCCTATCATTCCCCTAAACCTTGTTACATCTACAGGTTTACCTTTCTCATCTTTATCTAAGTGATTTCCTTGACTCATGGGAGTATCAATGGACTTAAAGTTATCAAAACTGAATTTCTTTAACAAATCATTACATTATTTAGTTTGATTAATGAAAATGCCTTGCTTGCTTTGGTTAATTTGAAATCCCAAGAAGTAACATAGTTCACCCATCATTGACATTTTAAATTTACCTTTCATTAAGTTTTCAAAATCTTTGCACAATTTATTGTTTGTAGATCCAAAGATTATGTCATCAACATAAACTTGAACCAGCAAGATGTCATTTCCATTTGTTTTCATGAAAAGTGTCTTGTCAACATTTCCTCTTAAAAAGTTTTGTTGAATGAGAAAATTGTTGAGCTTCTCATACCAAGCTCTTGGATCTTGTTTCAACTCATAGAGGGCTTTTGATAGCTTATAAACATGATTAAGAAAATCAGGATTTTCAAAACTAGGTGTTTGGCTAACAAAAACTTCCTCTTGGATATCACCATTGAGAAAGGCACTTTTCACATCCATTTGATAAAGTTTAAAGTCCATTATACAGGCATAAGCAAGTAGGATTCTAATGGCTTCTAGCCTAGCTACAGGAGCATAGGTTTCATCAAAATCTATTCCTTCTTCCTGATTATAACCCTTAGGTACTAGCCTAGCTTTGTTCCTAGTTATGACTCCATTTTCATCTAGTTTGTTCCTAAACACCCTTCTTGTTCCTATGATGTGCTTATTTTCTGGTTTAGGAACTAGGCTCCATACCTTGTTTCTCTCAAATTGATTTAACTCCTCTTGCATAGCAAGTATCCACTCACTATCTAATAGAGCCTCCTTAATGTTTTTGGGTTCAATCTGAGATACAAAGGCTGTAAAGTTGCAGAAATGTCTAAGGTTCTTCCTAGTTGCAACTCCTTTAGAGATATCCCCTATTATGTTATCTATGTGATGATTCTTATTAAACTTCCATTCCCCTAGGTAAATCATCAATCCTTATTGGTTCTACACAGTCAGTACTAGTTGGAGGTACAATTTCAGTTGGTTCCAGTTGTTCAGATTCTACAACTTCATCCAAAGAAGCATCAACCATAGGAGGAGTGTTGTTCAAGTTTTCAGCAAATAGTTCATCAAACTTTACATGAACTGACTCTTCTATGGTTTTTGTTCTTTTGTTGTAGATTCTATAGGATTTGCTAGTTTGGGAGTAGCTTAGAAAGATACCCTCATCTGCTTTAGAATCAAACTTACCTAGATGTTCTTTGCCATTGCTTAAAACAAAGCATTTACAACCAAAGACTCTAAAGTAAGAAATGTTTGGTTTTCTACCCTTGTATAACTCATAGGGAGTTTTTCTAAGCAGGAGCCTAATTAGAACTCTATTGACAACATGTGTGGCTGTACTAATAGCATCTGCCCAAAAATACTTAGGAAGGTTTGAGTCTTTAATCATAGTTCTAGCTAATTCTTATAAAGACCTATTCTTCCTTTTTACAACTCCATTTTGTTGAGGAGTTCTAGGGGCTGAGTATATGTGTTGTATCCCATTTTGTTCACAGTAGATTTGAAAGGAATCATTTTGGAATTCACCTCCATGATCACTTTTGATGGATATAATTTTCTGGTTATTCTCATTTTGAACCAAATTAAAGTAGCAAATTTCTTGAAAATTGAGAATGCCTCACTCTTGTGAGTCAGAAAATAAGTCCAAGTAAACCTAGAGTAATCATCTACTAACACATATCCATACAGGTTTCCTCCAAAGCTTTTCACTTGAGAAGGACCAAAAAGGTCCATATGTGTTAACTGCAAAACCCTATTGGTTTTAACCATATCTATTCGGGGAAAAGATGATTTAACTAGCTTACTTTTCTCACAGGAATCACAAAGCCTATCCTTAGTAAATTTCCTGTTAGGGAGTCCTATAATTAACTGTTTACTAACTAGTTTATTTAGATTATCTATATGAATATGCGCTATACGTTTATGCCATAACCAAGTTTCATCTGAATTAGATAACAAATAGCAGATAGTACTAGGCAAAGAATCAAAATCTAGCATATATATGTTATTAATTCTTTCACCAACTAACCTTATCACTTTTTTATCCTTATGCTCAATTATACAAGACTGAGATGAAAAACTTACCTGGAACCCATTATCATAAAATTGACTTATACTTAGCAGATTGTGTTTTAGCCCTTCTACGTATAAGACATTTTTTATCACTGCAGTTGACTCATTGCCTATGTCACCAACACCACATATCTTACCTTTATTATTGTCACCATATTTGACAAATCCTCCGTCCTTTAAGGTTAGAGACAAGAACTTAGACTTGTCTCCTGTCATGTACTTTGAGCATCCGCTATCTAGGTACCAAGAGTGCCTATTGGATGTCAAGCATACCTGCAACACAAAATCATAATTTGATTTTAGGTACCCAATTTAAATTGGGTCCTGTGGGGTTAGTTTCAACGATTCGTGTCTTTGTTATCCAAATCTGTTTCCATCCTCTGTTGGCTAGTTTTTTTAGTTTACAATTAGAAACAAAATGTCCCTTTCTACAACAAAAGTGACATGAGCCAGCAAAGGATGAATGTTGATTTGGTTTAGTAAAGATGTCATACATATTCCTTGATCTAACAGACTTCTGACTAGGGCTGTGCAAAAAATCCGGTTATAAGGCCCAAATCCAAAACCGAATCCAAATCCATTTTAAAAATCCGGTTTAAAACATATGGTTATAATCCGGTTATTTATAAACCGGTTGGATAACCACTTATGTTTTATATTTGGATTTGGTTTTTATCCACTACCAATATTTTGTTAATTTTGAGATTTTATTTTTTGAAAAAAATTTGAAATTTATTTTTTTCGAAAAAATATCGAAAAAAAATAAAATAAAATAAACTTTTTTTTCAAAAAAATTTTAAATTGAATTTTTTCGCAAAAAATTTGATGAGACAAATTTTAAAAAAATTTATCGAAAAAATTGGTTTTTTTTAAATAACCGATTTTTAAACTATGAATAAATGATCTTTTAAAAAATAATCAAATTTTAACCGATTTTGAAAAAAAATTTGATTTTAGAATTAAAATTTTCAAAACTGGTTGCTTAATTATAAACCGGTTATTTAACCATAACCAATTTTACAATTGGTTTTATAACCGGTTTTAAACCAAATAATGGATTTAGTTATAAATCCAAATCCATATATTGGTTTTAAAATGGATATGGTTTGGTTTTTTAAAAAAACCAACCATGCACAACCCTACTTCTGACTATGTTTGACATTCCTGTTTTGTGTATAACCAATTCCACATCTAGTGTTATTCTTTTTAACATGCATATTTGGTTTATATTCAAGTCCAGATTTTTCATTAACATGTCTCTGGTTGCTAAGTATGACATTCAGTTGATTTTTACTACTAGTAAATTTCAATAAATCAAACTTTAATGATGCAACAGTTTTTTCAAGTTCAATGCATCTTGAAGATTTATCATGTGAATCCTTTTTTAATTGTTCATTCAAGTCCTCAATCTCCTTATGATCTTTTTTCATTTGTGCACAAATCATACATTGTTGTTCAAGCATTTTCTTTGTACTCATTAACTGTTTGATAGAATTAACATACTCGTCATGCAGTTCATTGAATGCTTCATGTAGTTCATCATAAGAGGGGTTAGATTGAGAACTTACCTCACTTTCAGATTTTGAATCTGTGTTTGCCATAAGACATAGATTTGGTTCTTCTTCTTCTAAAGAGACAGAGGATTCTTCGTTGTCATTCCATGCAACATATGCTTTTCTGGTTTTGGGAGCTGGTTCCTTGCCTTTAGTCTTTGCAGTCCTATTTTTGTTTTGCAACTTGTAACACTCAGACTTTATATGGCCTATTTTTCCACACTCATAACAAGTGAATGTCTTGCTGTCATTTGTCTTAGAACTTGATGGCTTTCTGAACTTGTTGTCTTTCTTTTTCAGAAACTTTTTGAACTTTTTGACAAGTAAACCAATCTCATACTCTTCATCAGTCTCACTGCTTGACTCATCCGAGCAGCTCTCTTGTTCAGACTTTGATTGATGCGTTTGGGCTTTCAAAGACAGTCCTTTTTTTTTCTGTCAGTTTGTTCAGCCTCATTTAGTCTGTGCAGCTCCATTTCGTGCTCTCTTAGTTTACCAAAAAGCGTAGCAAATGCCATACTTCCAAGATCCTTTGATTCTGCAATGGCAGTAATCTTTGGCTACCATTCTCTTGTTAAGCATCTCATGACTTTGCTGATCTGTTGTTCATTGTCAATTACCTTGCCAAGTGCATTCAGGTTGTTGACTATATGTGTGAATCTCGTTTGCATGTCATTGACCGATTCATCTTTCTTTATATTGAATAGTTCGTACTCATGCATTAATGTGTTTATTCGGGCCCTTTTCACATCAGTAGTTCCTTCATGTGTTTGTTGAAGAGTGTCCCACATTGTAACACCCCAATATTTTTATATATATTATATATGCATCTTTTAGTAATTTTTGTAATTTATTATTTAATTAATAATTAATTCTACGTGTAAATAAATTAAATTAAAATTTACCATTCCCTATTCTACTTGAATAATTTTAACCTTTCTTTTTACTTAGTTATTTTGGTGTGACGATTATATTAGAACAGTTTTAATAAATTTCTACATGGACAATTGTGTATTTTGCTTATTTGATTAGTTTCGATAATCACGAAATTGATGTGTTACATATGTTTATTTTATTTTGCTATATGTTAGTGGTATTTTTGTCTTGCTTGATTTATTTTAGTTGATAAAATATTAATTAAATTATTAAATTAAATTGAAATTTATAAAATTTATATTGTTTGTTAATTTTATTTATGATCAAAGAAGTACTCATTTTAGAGATATTATAGAGTTAGTGAAATCCTTTTACTCTCCTTTATGATAAGATTTTGTGACGATTCATTGTGTGACATAATGTGTATTAACTCATTTTTAACACCTTTAATTTATTTTTTAAAGGATGATTATAAATTTAATTATGAGTTTTTGTGCAATTAAGAGGGGACTATTCTCCTTTTTGCATCTCATGAATTCATCTCTTTTAAACTAAAATTATAATTTTATTTTAATTGTCTACAAAAATAATTTTATGTTATTTTTGGTTTCATAATTATTAGATAAAAAATTAAATGCGTGATGTAGCACCATCTAATTTATTTATGTAATTAAAATGAATAGTGTGACACCCTGTAATATATGGTAAAAGTTTATTAGTTAATTCTAATTAACTCATACACATGATTTCAATTGACTTTGTAACAACCTAATAAAATTAAATAAATAGTAATTATTGGTAGCATAATTTTGGAATTAAGTGCACTTCAATTTTAGACCAGAAATCAATTGTAATATTGCAACGTAAATAGCTACATTCCCATTAGGCCTCTTGAGGTCACACCTATTTGTCATTCCTACACTCCTAAAATAATTTTCTTAGTCATAAATCTCAATATCTATCGGTGTTGAATTGATCATTGCCTCATGAGCTATTTCTCGTGCAAATTTAGAGATGTTATGAAAGAAAGCGCCTAAGGTAAGGGCTTTTCCCCATGCAGAGTTAGACTAGATATTAAATTAACGATTCTAAGATATTGATATGATGTCTGGATGTCTTAAAAGAAAAATATTGATTTTTATTTTCGTCGTAAAGAAATTAACTATAATTCTTTGATTGTTTTATTTTATTTTTATATACCTCTATCTTGATTAAATTAATTATAGAGTATTATTTTTATTATTATACGTTGATAAATATGTTTGTAGTGAAAATATTTAGTGTTTTATATGTTTTAGAGTATTTAATTATAAAGTTATAATTTTTATAATGATGCAATTAGTAATATGTTTATTATGATGTGTATTTGATTTTAAGTGTGGACTTTTGAATATTTTAAAATTAAAACTTGACTTTTATGAACAATATATGTGTCTTGAAGAAATTGATGAAAATTTTATATTTTTTTAATTTTCATAATATGAGAAAATTGATTATTAAATGCGTTAATGAATAGTCCATTTTTAGAATGCGGAAAACTTTAGAGTGGAGGGAATGAAATTTATGTTGCTATTGTAGTCTTGGTGATATGAGTTTTAATTGTTATCAATAATATGTAGTCAAATCGAATCTTATGGATCATTAAAATGAAAGTGGTGATTTTGAGATACTTGTTCACATGCATATTAGATGTGTTGAAGATATTGAGCTATAACTATGAACATTCATGAGAATATAAATTTGATGTCTTGTGTGATTAAAAAGTTTATTCTAAAATATTTTGTCTTTGTGGTTGCCTAAGTGGCTGGTGATTTGTGTTTTAAATATTGTTATCTTTGTGGTTGCCTAAGTGGCTGGTGACTTATGTTTTAAATATCATTATCTTTGTGGTTGCCTAGGTGGCTGGTGATTTGTATTTTAAAAATTGTTATCTTTGTGGATGCCTAAGTGGCGGGTGATTCGTGTTTTAAATATTGTTATCTCTGTGGTTGCCTAAGTGACTGATGATTTGTGTGATTGTTTAAATGAGTGGTGTCATGTACTTTTTGAGCATCATTATCATTTCATAACATATCATATGCATCTTTGTGGACGCCTGTGTGGCTGGTATAATTTTTCCCCATTGGTATGAGTGACTTCTGTGTGGACGCCTGTGTGACTGGTTATATCCGGATCATATATGTTTAGGAGCATGCATAACTTATATATATTTTATTGTTTTTTTTCATTTTGATTTAATTATTTGCTCTACGGTTGTTACTTATTTATATACATTTTATGACTTTTGATATATCTTTGAGAACTATTAAATAATCAATTTCTTTAAATCTTTTATTACAAAAGGATTTTATATTCATATTTTATGGTTGTTATTTTATTATTTGGTTTAATTTTTGTTGTGGGGTGAACTGACCCCTTACACCAACATTTAGGTACTATTGATCTCAAAGAGTTGCATGAATGATGTTTGATTGGTGCACGCGCGTGGAAAAATGGGACTTTTATTTAAAAATAATGTTTTATATTACTAAAATTTTTGTGGTACACTGTAAAGTTATTTACTCGTCATAATTAACTTTTAATAGAAATGTGGAAGTGAGATTTTATTCCAATTGAATGTTCTTAAATTCAGTCAACATTGTTCTTTTGAATTTCACTTAAAGATAATTTATTTTATTTTGGAACATAAATAAACATCGATCTAACCACTGTAATATTAATTTTGTAAATGAAGAAATAAATAATATTTTAGTAAATTGCATTATCTTCTTCTAAAAAAACAATATATATCAAGTCATTTTCTAACGCATCTTCAAATTTTTACATGATGAATTATTCATAAGAAAAAAAAATTATAGTTGTTTCTAAAAGAAAATAAATATTTTTAAGTAATATTTGAATCAAAAATTTGGGGCGTTACACACATCTCCTTAGAAGTCTTGCAGTTTGAGACCTTAAAAAATTCATCAACTGATAATGCAGAGGTTATTATGTTCTTAACCTTAGCATTATATCCTACTTTCTTCTTATCATCCTCAGACCAGTCAGATCTGGGTTTAGGGATTAGTGAATCACCAGTCCTAGCTATTGTAGGTATATAGGGTCCATTCTCTACAACATCTAGAATATCAATACCACTAGCTTCTAGAAATATTAACATCCTATGTTTCCAGTACATGTAGGCAGCCCCATTAAATGCAGGGGGCCTAGCCAATGAAGCACCTTCTCCTAGAAATTCAATTGAGGACATTTTCTTTAAAGAATTTATCTAAAAAGCCAAGCTCTTGATGCCAATTGTTGGTTGTTATGCCCTCTATTTATTAAAAACTTATATGACAGTCTAATTAATCAGGTTAACATATACAGTTTCTAAGTATTGAAATTAATATCGAAACCAACGTAATCAATATTATTCCAATTTCAACAGTTATGAATTCAAGGTCTTAACAATATAAAGATTCACATACAAACATTTAACATAGCTATCACATGCAATCAAGATTAATCATACAAGCAAAATTAAAATAAAGAGAAAGGGATAGGAAATTGTGCACCACGATTTTTATACTGGTTCAGTCGTCTATCTGACGGCCTACGTCCAGTCACGAAATTGAACGATTTCGGCCTTTTCAATAGAATCTTCTAGAGTGTTTTACAGATTGTCCAGCACTCCCTGCCTATCTATCTTAAAACTCTCTCTCTCTCTCTCTCTCTCTCTCTCTTCTATTGTGCACCCACCGAATCCCTCAAGTCAATCGGCAAACTCTCCCAAGATTTCGATGATGCTTCTTCTTGATAATCCCTTATCAACGAAGAAAGCTACCAGTTTCTATACTGGATTTTTCTTAGTTCTTTCTTTACAAAAACGTTGTTACAAAAAAGATAAAATGTGTACAGAAGTTGTCTCAATCATTACAATGTATCTCACACAAGAAGTACTTTTGCAATTGAGTGTTTGTGAGATATTTCTTCTTCTCTCAAGTTGTCTTTTTCAGCTCTCTAAGATCATGAAGAGTATTTGGTTTAGGTCTGAAAAAAGTAATATCAAAGGTTATTCAAAATATAAGCAAAAGGTTATAAGATTTCGTTATTTCGTTATGAGAAAAAGTGATTGAAATCGTTTATATAGTTTCTGAAAAACAACATATAAATCGATTTCCTAATCGATTCATTGATGTATTAAAACAGGCTCAATCGATTTCCCAATCAATTATCGCGAATCTTATTTTTCTTGAATCTTGAAACTATATAAACTAATTGATTACCTAATCGATTACCTAATCGATTATTTTAATGCACTTTTCAGAAAATAATATGCAGTTCATATTGGAATCGATTGCATAATCGATTAAAAGTGTTTTGTTCCAACAACGAGATCAAAACAATCGATTACTCAGTCGATACATTAATTCACATAATCGATTCATTAATTTATATAATCGATTTGGCCAAAGGCTAAGTTTTCTCTGTAACTTAACATTTTGTTCCAATCGATTTGCCAATCGATTTCACTAGTCACAGGGACTCAGTTGTTTTCATCAAATCGATTTGCCAATCGATTTGAATTATTACAGAGAGTTAGCTTATTTCAAGCAAATCGATGTGTCAATCGATCATGTACTATGTTCCTGAAAAATGATTTACCATTTGGTTCATTCAATCGATTGATACCAAACTTGTTACAAAAGAAATTTGTTTCAATGGATTATCAAATCGATTGTGTTTATCATAGAACATGTTCATTTTGAAATCTTATTTTCGAAATCGATTTGCCAATCGATTAGCTTACTAAAAGCCTTGGTTCTGTGGTTTTCACAATCGATGTGCTAATCAATTATTTTACTACCAGTTTAGTTCTAGATTTGAACAATTGATGTGCTAATCGATTATTCTAATTTTCAACTTGGTTCTGTGATTTCAACAATCGATTGAGTCACTAAAGGCTTTGTTTTGTGATTTCCAAAATTGACTTATCAATGAATGTGCCAATCGATTGCCTAATCGATTGTTTAATCCCAGAGTACACATTTTCATACAACCCTTTACTGAATCGATTGTCTAATCGATTTTCTCAGTAATTCTTCCAACTTTGGTTGATTCCTTGAGTTCCAAGCTATTGTCTCAAGTGTATAGGGTTGAGTTGTTGTTCCTAAAATTTTACTCAGTTTAAAATGTTAGATTTATCAAATGATGTATGTTTGTGAATGATATCAAAATGAACTTATGTCTAACAGTAGTCATGTTATACGTTAGTGGTAACAACTATGGAGATCCATTAATGTATGAGGTGAAGCAGATTGAAAAGAAAAAATCTAAAAAATAAATAAATTAAGATGCACGCGTAAATAATTAGGATATAATTATTAAAATATATTGTCTAAGTTAGATTGTTTAACCTTTTTATTAAATATTGTATTTAATTATTATATTTCAATGTTATTAGTTGGACAGATATTGTTATTTAGTTATTTCACTTATTTATCATTTAAGAACCTTAATTATTTATTGATCAACTTAACTTAAGTAATAAAGACTAATTAAATTACTATTTTGAATATTAATTAATTATTTAATTAGTTAATATAGACTCAAATATGAGAATGTCATTTATGTCTCATTTTAAAATAATAAAAACTTTTAGTGGGTCATCCTATGTATAGAGTATAGTCCAACTATACAAGATACAATGTATATTGTCTATATGTTTGTTATTTGTTTCTTTTTCTATGCATTTCGTGTTTGCCATTGAGAAACCAACAACTCTCAAATTCAAATATTCCTAATATGATATCAAGATATTCCTAATACAATCTCTACTGACAATAATAAAACATTCATTACGCACAGTCTACTTTTATGCCTAGTTATTAATAATAAATTCAGCCTTTCTAAAAAATTACAATAATAATTTCAATCATTAAAAATCGACATAATAATATTAATATATCTGAAGTATTCACAAAATTAATGTAATTTTATTATGATAATGATTAATGTAATTTTATTTTATTAAAATGAAAAATTTATTACGATAACTATAATAATATTAGCATATGTATTGTATTTACGAGTTCATAATAATATTAATATATCTGAAGTATTCACAAAATTAATATTACGTATACATTTAATATTATAATCATATATAACTTGTCCTGTAGTTTAAATTTTGGTTGTCTTACTATAAGTCATGCATTAATAATATTAAAAGTTTTATTTGATACCGTTTCTGAAATTCTGTTGATAACTTTTATTTCATGAGATTTGGCCTGATTAGCAATTCATTTAGAGAGCGACAAGAGCTTGTCTTTTATTATTTGTTATATCTTATACATGGATGGAGATCAAAAATTAAATTTTCATTGTTGTATTATTTATTTAATTTTAAATAATTTAGTAATTAGATTCTTCCATTTAAGTGTAGAAAAATATTTTTTTTTAAATTTAAATATAAATTTTTATATACTAATATCTTTGTAGTTATTAAGTGAGTTGCATTAGGGGAAATCATAGTCGTATTATTTAAATGATCGAACTATTGTGAGAAATAAATTTTGATGCAAATTATAAAACTTCACATAAGCGAAATTAACAGGAATATTGTTTTCACTTGATGAGTAAATGGAAGTCAAAGATTATTGAAATCTAAATGTTGATGATAACAATTAACGAATGAAATATCGACAACAACACAAAGGGTAATGAAGGATTTTGGATCAAGATTTAACCTCTTGTGATTGGAGGTGAGACAAGGAGACATTGATTAGAGTGGAATAAAAGTGGGAAAGGGAACATGATAACAAAAATTATATAAAATCTAATGGTGTATTAGCATCTTCAAACAAATGTTGCACCCTACCAGCCCTTTTCATTACATTAATTTTTTTATTTGGGTCTTTTTTTTTTTTCATTACATTATTTTAATCACCGTGGCATGATTATGTAGGTTGATAATAGTCTTATGTGGCGATATATCGTTTCAAGTTCGGCTTGGTGGGTACTTATCCTATTTGTAATATTATCATTTGTTAATGAACAATCTCCTAATAGCCAATCATGATGAGGGTCATGCAGCGATACTCTTGTCTAAATTTAGAGAGAAGTTATATATTTTTTTTTTTTGTAATGGCAAAATTAATATATTAGAAATCAAAAGATATAATTATAAGGATAAGGAGTATAAAGATTAACTAAAAGTGGATAAAAAAACAAAAATAAATTAAAAGAAAGAACCCAACAACCAAAATTCAAACAAAAAAACAAAAGACAACAGATAAAAAAGATTTTAGAAGAGACACCACCAACTTAACAACACCTCTTGAGTCAAAGTGGTAGAGACAGACAAATATTATACAATCAAGGAGAGCAATAATAATTGAAGAATCAACGAATCAAGCACTGAATGATCTGGTCTCGAGGACAATACACCTTGTATTTCCCCAAACATTAAAAGATTCCACCACTTTCATAGATGGTGCAAGAATAGCTTGAGGTCTTTATCAAGGAAATGCAAGAAGAGGATTCTATCTTATCCATCAATTGCTCAACAATTACCATCTTTCTAGAAAAGATTGAATCATTGTGGGACTTTCAAATAGATCACACAATTAAATGTCAAATCAAAGTCAAACGTAACTTAACCTTAGCTCAATCCCGGCCATTCCTAAACTGCAAACATACGGTCCAGAGGAATCACTAACTCTCACCTTAACCATCCTAAAAACTTTATACCACATCTGCAAGATGAACTCACTAGTCATAAACTATAACTACACTATATAAATTATATTTTTGTTGTATAAAAAATGAGCGAATCATCAATTTTGTCATTAAAATTATAACAGTTGGTCAATTTTATTCATTAAATTTATAAATTAGCTTAAACATCTCTGAAATTGAAGACCATTCATCAAAATTGTCTTTTTATCAACTTTTTCCTTAACATTTGAGAATCATGTTTAACTTATATTTACGTTTTAAGCATCTAAGTTTATCTATATGTCCAACATTTCTTACACTATTCAAGTTAAAGAGCAAGAAATAGAAATAAAATATTTCAAAAGGTGAAATGTTGTTGAAATTTGAAAATTTTAAATACAATGTAAGATTACATGTGTCAAAATTAGGTTGGAGACTTAGGAAGAAGTTAGAAAGTAGAAGACTAGAAAGAATGAAGAAAGAGAAAAAAGAAGAAGAGAGTTAGAGAGAAGAGGAATACAAACAAACCAACGAGGAAGAGAGAAGTTAAGGCTTTGTTTGAAAAAAATGAGATGATAATTGATAAATAAATTGTTACTTGATATCTTGAAAGATAAAGTAATAAAAGTTAAGCGATAGATTTAAAATACAAAATTATAAAAATGTAAATTACAATTTGAAAGACAAAATTAATGATTCACTCTATAAAATCCTACATTTTTCTAACTTATATATGTATGTTTTTTTTCTCTCTATTTTTGAAATTCTATATCAT
>JBBPBT010000487.1:227412-237883 GCA_037974875.1 Cicer bijugum
AGTTTTAAAAATTAAAGGATCAAATGAGGAGATCAAAACTTCATTTTGTGAGTATAATTGATCCTTAATATGAATTCAATGATCCAAATTCTACACTAGTATTTCAAAAATAAAAATTAAGTTGATAAGTTTTTTTAATTAGAAAAAAAACTTAAGTTGAAAAGTGATATTGTCTGAGAGCATAGTATTAATATATAACACACTTGTATTCTTCAATGTTGGGTTGAGTTAAGTTAACTCACAAAATTGATCACATTAAGATTACAATATTATTTAGGTGTACGTTATAGTATACCATTTTCATAAATTATTTATCGTATATGAATGCTTAAAAATCAATTAAAATTTTAATTGTAATTGATAATACTTGAATTATAAATTAATGATCATTTTAATCTTTACAGATAAAACAACGATTTTATATTTATTTTTTTGATATTAATAAAAAAAAATGTATTGTTCAAAATTCAATTGGTCGAACAGACATCAATCAAATACTAAATTTAAGTTGTTTGTTAACTTTTAAACATCAGTTAATTTCACCTTAAAATTTGCCTATTACTTAATAGGCTACATTGAACTTCTTGTACTTTAACTTATTTATTAGTTTGCACTTTGTTCCCTTAAATTTTATTCATTTTATTATGGAGATTTTTTATTATAATTTTTGTTTATTTTTATTAAATTGCAACCAACTAGAAAGTCATTTTCCCGGCCAGCAACCACATGAAGGAAATATTTTTTAAAGTTAATAGAAGGTCGCTTCCTCGGGGAGCGACTTGGTACTAGATTTTTTTTATTTTATTTTAATATTTGTTATTAATTATTTAATAAATTAAAATTAATTAAATTATTTAAAAAATAAAAAAACTAATAATAAAGTAAAATAAAATACCTTAATAAATTATAAATTAATTTAATATTTTAATTATTATTATAATAAATAATTATTATAATTATAATTAAAATGATTCAATTATATTATAAATTTCAAAGAAAATAGATTAAAATTAAAATAAAATACATCAAAATTTAAACAAATAATGATAATAATAATTAAAAAAAATAAAATTATATTAAAAACATAAAAATGAAACGAAATACATTAAATTAACGAAAAAATACATCACATTTGAGGAAAAAATATTAAATTTATATAAATGATGTCCACCAAATGATCTCCGGTCCTACATCTAGGATGTCGTCGAACTCGTCTAGCTCTCTCAAACATACCTTATCAACCCGACTTATATTCTCCATCACAACACTATGAACCATCACAACACTATAAATCATACTCTACCCAATTAGAACAAACTCATCCAGAAAGTTTTCAACTCCATCACCAATATCCTCCAATAAGTCCATAATGTGATCTTCTCTTTAGTGTCTTATATAATATCAACGAGGAATAATTAAGTGATTATAGTGAAGAGGATGAAATATACTTCGATGAATCATCTAATAATTCTGACGACGACATTGATGTTGACGAATATACAGAAACTGAAGATCGACCTATCCAATCTGAATTCAATCCACCATCTCAACTGAAGAACATCAATTTAGATACTCAAGAGCAATCAAGTGAATTTGATCACTTGTTCATTAACGAAGTCCCAACAGTAAATGAAACTTTGCAGTTAGAATGAAGTTTCAAAACAAAGATGAATGCGTACATGCATTGAACGTTACCATTTAAAACAATCATTGAATTTTGTGGTACAAAAATAAGATTTAGAAATGTATGTTATTTATTGGTCAAGTCCAAATTATTTTTTTAGATGCAAAGCTTGAAAATGCTAAAAGAGTGAATTGTGGGGGATTGGTAAATTGAATGTTGTAACGCCCCAAATTTTTTATTCAAATATTATTTAAAAATATTTATTTTCTTTTAGAAACAACTATAATTTTTTTTCTTATGAATAATTCATCATGTAAAAATTTGAAGATGCGTTAGAAAATGACTTGATATATATATATTTTTTTTAGAAGAAGATAATGCAATTTACTAAAATATTATTTATTTATTCATTTACAAAATTAAAATTACAGTGGTTAGATCGATATTTATTTATGTTCCAAAATATAATAAATTATCTTTAAGTGAAATTCAAAAGAACAATGTTGACTGAATTTACGAACATTCAATTGGAATAAAATCTCACTTCCACATTTCTATTAAAAATTAATTATGACGAGTAAATAACTTTATAGTGTACCACAAAAATTTTAGTAATATAAAACATTATTTTTAAATAAAAGTCCCATTTTCTCACGCGCGTGTACCAATCAAACATCATTCATGCAACTCTTTGAGATCAATAGTACCTAAATGTTGGTGTAAGGGGTCAGTTCATCCCACAACAAAAATTAAACCAAATAATAAAATAACAACCATAAACATGAATATAAAATCCTTTTGTAATAAAAGATTTAAAGAAATTGATTATTTAATAGTTCTCAAAGATATATCAAAAGTCATAAAATATATATAAATAAGTAACAACCGTAGAGCAAATAATTAAATCAAAATAAAAATAACAATAAAATATATATAAGTTATGCATGCTCCTAAACATATATGATCCGGATATAACCAGCCACACAGGCATCCACACAGAAGTCACCCATACTAATGGGGAAAAATTAAACCAGCCACACAGGCGTCCACAAAGATGCATATGATATGTTATGAAATGATAATGATGCTCGAAAAGTACATGACACCACTCACTTAAACAATCACACAAATCATCAGTCACTTAGGCAACCACATAGATAACAATATTTAAAACACAAATCACCCGCCACTTAGGCATCCACAAAGATAACAATTTTTAAAACACAAATCACCAGCCACTTAGGCAACCACAAAGACAAAATATTTTAGAATAAACTTTTTAATCACACAAGACATCAAATTTATATTCTCATGAATGTTCATAGTTATAGCTCAATATCTTCAACACATCTAATATGCATGTGAACAAGTATCTCAAAATCATCACTTTTATTTTAATGATCCATAAGATTCGATTTGACTACGTATTATTGATAACAATTAAAACTCATATCACCAAGACTACAATAGCAACATAAATTTCATTCCCTCCACTCTAAAGTTTTCCGCATTCTACAAATGGACTATTCATTAACGCATTTAATAATCAATTTTCTCATATTATGAAAATTAAAGAAATATAAAATTCTCATCAATTTCTTCAAGACACATATATTGTTCATAAAAGTCAAGTTTTAATTTTAAAATATTCAAAAGTCCACACTTAAAATCAAATACACATCATAATAAACATATTACTAATTACATCATTATAAAAATTATAACTTTATAATTAAATACTCTAAAACATGTAAAACACTAAATATTTTAACTACAAATATATTTATCAAGGTATAATAATAAAAATAATACTCTATAATTAATTTAATCAAGATAGAGGTATATAAAAATAAAATAAAACAATCAAAGAATTATAGTTAATTTCTTTACGACGAAAATAAAAATCAATCTTTTTCTTTTAAGACATTCAGACATCATATCAATATCTTAGAATCGTTAATTTAATATCTAGTCTAACTCTGCATGGGGAAAAGCCCTTACCTTGGACGCTTTCCTTCCATGTAACACTACATATCCCACAAAAAACCTCATAAAGATGAAGGAACAAAAGCTTAGAGCTTCCACAAGAAAGAGAGGGAATATGTGGGTGATTGTTTGAGTGACTTAGAAATTATTTAAGATAAACAAAATATAATGTTGCCAATGGAGAGTGAAGTTGATTAGAGAAAGAGAATAATTTTTCTCATTCAGATTAATTGGACACATCAATAAGATATTCAATTGGAATAATATCATTCAATGACAGACCGTTATGAATTAATTTACGTACTTATTCTTGTTTGTTACACATTTGAGTAGATGTGAAATAGAAAACACATGGTTCTATAATTAAATGCTATTAAAAATAAAATATAGTGTGAATGATTAAATTTTGACCAAAATTGACTTGGTCATTGTTCACTCTAAAAATACCCCAACAACTAATTAATTAATTAATATAAATATACTTCATCAAATAATTAAAATTAAATGAACAATTACTTTATTATTGTCACACTAAATTAATTAAATAAAATATATAAATAAAATGAAGGATTTTCACTAACTCTATTATCTCCTAGGTTAAATCCTTATTTGGTTTAAAATAAAACTAATAAATGATATAACCTTTATAAATTATAATTTAATTAAATAATTTAAATAATATTTTCATCAACTAAAATAAATTAAGTAAGACAAAATTATCACTAGAGGTAACGTATAAAAATAAAGTCAATGTATCTAACACATCAATTTCATGATTATCGAAAATAATCAAATAGACAAAATACATAGTTGTCCACTTAGGAAACAATTATGTCATAAACCGTTCTAATGTAATTGGCACACCAAAACAATTAAGGAAAAATAAAGGTTATAACTATTCAAGTAAAATATGGAGTAGTAAATTTTTAATTTAATTTATTTACATGTAGAATAAATTATTAATTAAATAATAAATTACAAAAATTACTAAAAGATGCATATATAATATATATAAAAATATTGGGGTGTTACAAATGTGTCTCATAAATGCACAAATTTTGCATTGTCACAAGATCATATGAAGCTCGATTCTAACATGATATGTATAGGCATAATGCAAGTTGTGATAGTAGATCCTTCAATCAAAGTGAAGGTCATTATTGCTTAGATTCAAACTTTACACAACTACACAATTAGTTATAGAAAGGGCTGGATGGGAAAGAATAAAGCGATCAAACAAATTTATGGCAATTGGAAAGAATCTTACAATCAACTCCCACAATAGTTGTTGGTTATGCAAACAATTGCTCCAAGAAACAAAATTGAAATGGAAACCATCCCAACTTATCATGAGAATAGTTTGATAGGTGGGATAAAGATATTTCATAGACTATTTTGGACTTTCGTTTCGTGCATGCATTTATATTTTGCAAATCAATAATACAAGTTGATGGGACTTGGTTGTACGACAAGTACAAGGAAACTCTATTGGTAGCAGTTGCACAGGATGAGAACAAAAATGTAATTCCTATTACTGATGCTCTTGTGGAAGGTGAGAGAAAAGAGGATTGGAGTTTCTTTTTGAGAAATTTGAGAAAAGACGTTACTCCACAAGTCAACATTTGTTTGATTTCAGTTAGGCACAAATCCATTAAGAGTGCTTATAATAATCCGAATAATGGGTGGGAAGATCCTCCGTCAAAGCATATGTTATGCGTCCGACATATTTCACAAAATTTTGCAAGTGAATTTAAGGACAATGCTTTGAAGAAAAAAGTTATTTCTATGGGTAATTGTTTCATTCTTAATTTTTATAATTAGTGTAATTTTTAATAATTTCATTCTAAATTTATATAATTAGTCTAATAATACATTGTCTACTGTTTCAATACAGGTTACTTGATCAATGAGTCTACATATCAATACTATCGCAGAGAAATCGACATAGTAAATGCATATGCTTTGAAATGGTTATACAACATACCTCGACAAGATTGGATTCAAGCATTCGATGGAGGTAGTCGTTCGAGTAAGATGACAACCAACCTGGTGGAGTCGATCAACCCATTATTAAAAGGCCCGCGCAATCTTTCCATCACTGCTTTGATCCAATCAACTTATTTTTTAAAAACAGAGACACTGTTTCCGACCATGAGAAAACGACACACACCAATTTTAGCTTTTGGTCAGGTATACACATAAACTTCCATAAATTTTATGAAAAAGGAAATAAGTAAATCCAATAATCATTGAGTGGATAGTTTTGATCGGAGCAACCATACTTTCATGGTCCACGAGATAATAGTTCTAACGGAAGGGTGACCAATTATAACAAGTGGTGCGATTATGGAAAATATCAAGCTAAACATATGTCTTGTTCACACGTGAGAGCAACATGTTCTAACATAAAATATAATTATTGGAGCTTTATATCTGATGTGTACAAGGTGGAAACGGTACTAAAAGTCTACGATGAAACGTTCCAACCCATACCAAACAAAGGATATTGACCACAATATGAAGGTTTTAAGGTATGTCACAATTCACTAATACGGAGAGTCAAAAAAGGTTGCCCAAGGAGCAAACACATTAGAACATAAATGAACACTACAGAAGAGTACAAATAAAATGCAGATTATATCGGATATGTGGTCATACTAGAAAACATTGTTCAAACGCAGTTGACACATCTACTCAAGTTTGATGTATTTTTTCTTCAATTTTAATGTATTTTCGTTGAAATTTATAATATAATTTTATTATTTTAATTATAATCATTTTTAATAATAATTATAATTATAGTAATTATTTATTATAATAATAATTAAAATATTAAATTAATTTATAATTTACTAATATATTTTATTTTACTTTATTATTAATATTTTTATTTTTGAAATAAATTAATTAATTTTAATTTATTAAATAATTAATAAAAAAATGTTAAAATAATAAATAAATAAATAAAAACAATCTAATAATAGGTCGCTCCCCGGTGAAGTGACCTTCTATTAACTTTGAAAAAAATTTCCTTAAGTTGGTCGCTACATGGGGAAACGACTTTCTATTGGGATTAAAAAGTAGTACAATCGCGTAATACTTTTTCAGACCTCATTTTAATCTCTTAAATTATAAATATTAAACACTCTGATCTCTCAAATTATTTTTTTGTTCAATTTTAGTCCCTTAAATTATAAATATTAAACACTTTGGTCATTTACGTTATAAATATTATAAACTGACATTATAACTTAAGCGAAAAAATATCTATTCTTTTTTTAAATTAATTAACAGACCAAAACATTTAATATTTATAATTTAAAGATATAAAATAAAACAAAAATAACTTAAATGATCAAAATGTCTAAAGTTGATAGCTAAAGAGACCAAAATAAAAAAATAAAAAAAACCATAAATGATCAAAATAAAATTTAAAAATAATTACCATTCATACCAAATCATTATTCATTACAAGACTTTTATTCACTTCGTCTACATTCAGAATAAAAATTTGAAATATGATGTGTACGACCCGGTAGTAGAGGTCCCAACAAGTCTACGGTATAACAATCACCCATTTTAGAAGCACTTTTTGGCCATTTTCCAATCAACATTGGACGATCATTTGTAAAAATATCAAATGATTCAAAGTTGGCGACCATAGAAAGGTGCAACTTGATTTTCTCATAGCCACCCGCCTATTATTAAATGATATATGTGACAATTATTAAATCATAAATGTGACAATTCTTCATTTTACAGTCTCTAAAACAGGATTTTGTTCTCCACAATCTAAGCATCTATGGTCACTAGAGAGTAGAGAGGCCCCATAATGTGGCCATCACTATACATGTTTAGAGTATTCCCACATGATAATTACTCTTTTAATTATTTATTAACGGTCGGTCTCCCTCTAGAAAACATGTCACTAAAGGATTATGTTACTTGTGTTCACATTTTCCCACTACTATTTAAAAAAAAAAATACACAGTTAATGTAAACTAATTTTGATTTTATCATTTCATTAAATAATAATAATGATTATTCTTATTAATTAATCACTCAATTAACTGTTTAAATTTATTAAGAATATAAAATATTTTATAACGAAATTTAATATAATATTGCAAAAAGATAATTTAAATTTGGAATTTGCATTTGCATGAAAAGAGGTCACCTTATATATACGCCATAAAAAATGGGGGGATTATCATGTTGTTGGTCTTAGATATCATGATTATGTCATTTTCACACCAATGAGTCCCATTATACATATTGTATAATATATTTGCTTTTAGTAAACAAAAATCAGTAACACCACTTGTCGTTATCGCTCACTCCCAATAAGGGAAGCCGTTAAATATCAATGGACCGCACAACACAAGGATGAGAGCACATCCATTTTCTTGTTATTTTCTTTAAAGAAAATATATTAACAACCTTAACTTAACACAAAATATACAAAAAAAATAAATAAAAGAAATAAGAGTACAAAAGATATTTTCTTACATAAAAAAAAGCTGCTACCTCTTAAGAGAGGTCAATCACAACTCCTTATACCTATATACCAAACAAATCAAAGGATCCATTCTATTATAATTAATTAATTTAATATTCTTTTTAAAATTTAATTGATTAAATATTCTTATCAACATCATATACAGTGATAAAATGTTTTTAAACAGCAGTTTATATTTTGCAACATATAAAATCAGTTGAGACAGATTTTCTGAACACTAATTTTCTGATATAAAATAATTGACAAAGGATTTTTATGTGCAACGTATTAAAATAGTTACAGTCTTATTTGACAAAAATCGTTCTTATAAAAGATCTACTACTACGATTTTATTGAGGCGTTGTGGTTTTCTTTTTACAAAAATTGATGCGTGAAAAAAAGACAAAATTTTTAATTACCAAGATTGAAAAACAATTTTATAACAATGGTTTTTTCATGTTTTACAGCAGTTTTTAGATGTTGCTGCACTAAAAAAACGTTGCAGTGTTTACAACTTTTTAGAGAAGGTAAAAAATGTTGTAAGTTTCATTTTAATTATCAACGATTAAAAAAGGAGTTGGTTGTTAATTCGCACATTCTAATTTTTATGTGTAGATTAATAGCATACGCATCTTTTTTTTCCAAAATAATAAGATGTAATGACTCATTTACACCAACTAAAAAATTAGTGGATATAAATTATCTATATATATATATATATATCTTGTAAGCATATTAAATGAAAAAAAAATTTATGATAAAAATTTTAATCATAATTATGTTTTGCTAAAAATAACACCATAATAATAATAATTAATTTTTCCTTTTCCCTCAAAGACATATTTACCCGTTTTAATTCATGAATTTTGATCTCTAGTGTAATGTGCACATAACCTACTTGTGTGAAAAAATATATTTCAGAACAGCGGCGGATAGCGGGCAGGTGGCACCTCCTATATTTTTTAATTTCTTATTTATATATATATATATATATATATATATATATATTTTCAAAAATAATAGTGATAAATTATTAAAATATCCTTAAATTATATGATTTTGAGTAATTTTCGCCTCTTTATTTTTTATATGTATTTTCTCTCTTTTAGAATTTATACTAATAAAATATAATAAAATTAATATAACAAATATGTATATACATAATATGATAGAGAATGATAAACTAATTAATCTCGAATCAATAAACTTTAACACCTTAATTGACAACTCGACTATTAACTGTTAACAAGCTTCTAACACCCTAATTAGAAACTCGACTATTAACTATTAACAATTTTTTAGAAGTGACACGATATTTAAACATAAAAAAATTGATGCATTTTGTAAAAAAATGAAAATTATAAAATTGATATATTTTATTTGATTGAATTGTGTGAATTGTGAAAATTGTGTGACTTGTAAAAATTGAAATTCTAATTTTTTTTCAACTTGTCTACTATGTATGAATTGTGTGATACTCTAAACAAACTATATAACTTTTAAAAATTTCAATTATAATATTTAAATTTCAATTATAATATTTCAGTTAATATTTGTCGTTATCCAGCTCCCCCAAATATTTTGTGCAAGATCCGCTATTATTTTAGAATTTCTTGCAAAGTCCAACAATAATTTCCATGCTTTAGTTCCTCTAGAAACAATATTTAACTCTATTTTGTGTTGGTAATCAATAATAATATTATTATTACCTTTATGGTGGTATGTTCCACGGCTCAGTTATGCACATATGTGAACCATAAGACTAAGCAAAAGGAAACAAGTTGGATATGTGGTTATGGCATATGGACACGAGATGGCGGTAATGAGCAACCAACAAAAAAGAGAAATTGTAAAGTCTACGGAAAAATTACCTAACCATCATATTTGTTTATATTTTTTTTAAAATTGATTATATATTTATTTAAAATTATTTTATTAATTTATTCAATTAAAATTCTTTAATTTATATCAATTTATCCTTAATATTAAATTATTAAACGGAATAATTATAAAATTATTCCTAAACTCAACTATCTTCGTCCATATATATATATATATATATAATTCAATCAACAATGTATCAAAAAATTCAGTTATATCCTTAAAAAAACAATTTTAATTGAATCCTTTAATTTTTAAATAGTTTATTATTAAGTTTCTCTTGAGTTAATTAAGTTTCTATATATAGACACTTAATTATAAATTTAGGAATCTAAGGAATTTTTTTTTTATACAAAGATCTAACAACAAATGATTTAAATTTTTAAAGCTAAATTTAATTTTTTTTTCTTTTGTCTATCGGCCGAGAAATGATAAAAGTTTATCTAAAGATTATTCCAACTAAGATTTAAATTTGCATTTTT
>JBBPBT010000487.1:238251-252350 GCA_037974875.1 Cicer bijugum
ATTGTGTTACTTTTTTTTATAAATTAAAAATTCTAAAGTGAAACCTAGTTAATTTTATTCAAAAAGGTCGTAGCATTTCATCTTTATTTTTAAAAAAAATATTGATTTAATCCTTTGCATTAGGCTCAATATATAAATTACTTGTTCTGATGTTTTTTTTATACAAACCATTACATCCACTGATGTTGATTATAAGTAAAAGAAACTAAACAAACATAAGTTTAATTAATTTTATTAATTTACTCACAAAAGTAATAATACTTCTCTTATGAAAAATTTATTTCATTGGAGTAAAAAGGTAATTGAAAAATAAATTTTATATCAATCGAAGGATTTTTTAAGATTTATATTATTAAATAAGAAAAAAATTTATTTATTTATTTATTTATGTAAAAGCAATGAGATGCATAGGAGACATTTCAGCTAGATTCATACCCAAAACTCCCCACTATATCATATGCAAACATCTCAAAGCAACATATTAATAAAAATTAAGGAAGTAGAAACAATTTTCTCATTAAAAATTTTATGCGGAGAAAAATCAACATGACCAAATTCAAATAAAAGCTACAATTCATAGCTACAACTTTTATGAAGACATCGGAATCCAATTTAGATTCTAAAGAGGAGCAAAATGCAGAAAATGTCAAACAGAAGAAGTTGTGCGTCTGAAGCACAACACCCGTGTCTGAGGTGTATTTCCAGCATTTTGCCACTTCCGGGATGTCTTTGAAGCGCAAAACATTCATCATGCTCCATGGTTGTTTATAAAAAAAAAAACATAATTTGTATATTTTAGCATTCATTCATCAAGTTCAACTCTCTCTTCACACAATCTCACCAATTTTTTTTCTCAAGTGTTTAGCAAGGATTATGAATTTATCACTCAAATTTTAGAACATGTATCACGTTATCATAGGCTTGAAAAAAATTCTAGATAGCAATCATAATATAATGCAACAAACACATAGACTTTTGGAAGACTTTCGGGTTGTAATGGGGCTTAGGTAAAGGTAGGATATTTTGGGATAGTAGACTTTACTACTTGGAGTTAGACATACATTTTCATATAATTCTCCCTCTTTTATTCTTTTTTTCTTCGTCTTCTTCTTCCATATTTTATGGTGGACATTCTCAACCATTGACAAAAGAACTAAGATGTTATTTATCAATGAATTAAAACTATATTTTTTTTCCTTATTTTTTTTGTTTTGAATTTTTTTTCTTTTTCTTTTTGTGAGAATCACCGCCCAAACTTAAAAGGTTGCAATCCCATGAGCAACCTCAAACTTAGAACTTTATCAAGATGAATTTTCTTTTTCTATCTAACTCCAAGTAAGGTGATTTAGTTAAAGTCAGATATTTGACTTGTACTGTGGCTAGTAATCAAAATAAAAGGACAAAACTCAAATGAGCTAGCAAAGGATAAAGTTTATAAAGGGTATTCAGAAAGGTTCAAACGACCAAACAAAATTGTCTCAGTGTATGCATAAATTACAAGTGATATAAAGCAGAATTAGTGTAAGTTCTGATAACACATGTCTAGATAATCACACAACAACAAATTAAAGTGTTTAGGCTCAAAAGCTCACATCTAGGATAATAAGAAAGAGTATGAACTATCTAAATGATGCCAAACATGCCACTACAAAATTTATTTAGTTTTTTATTTATTTAAAAAATGACAAGTGACACTTCGACAACCAATGAGTAATCAACAATGCATGCACTAGTGATAATTCTTCACCATAGTGCACGTTTACACACAATTAGAAAGAAACAAACTCAAATAACAAAAATAAGATTGCAAAAAATAAAAGTTACCTCTACCTGTGAGTTGACTCTCACGAAGCGCTTCTTTAAAGTCATTAGCTTGACGCCTCAACTATTGTCAAGGTGGCATATATGACAAGAAGAACACATCATCCTTTTTCTTATTTTTGTTTGGTAGAAATTCCATGAACTTGAGAAATAAAAGATGTTGCTTCCATGTCCTTCTCAATTGGACATTGATGAACAAGGCATAGTTTGAATCTCAAACTTTATCAATCTCTTCTTTTTTATTTTCCTCGTTCGTCTTTTTCTCTTGCTTATCTTCTTCTACCACAATAATGAAATTATCTTCAATCTTCAACTTCTCCTCCATCTTCTCAAGCTTAACCACTTGCTCAAATAACCTCTCACATTGACTTTCAAATCTTTCAATTGAAATCGTGTTATTCTTCATGAATTCAACCAAAACGTTTGTAATGTGAAAGTCTTTGTCATCTAATTCTTTGGATAGAATTTTAGGAGATACAATTTGTTCCCAATCGACCTTTTTAATATAACACCCGTCGTTTTCTGCATCTTGGACTAAAAAATCTTCATATTCTATTAGTTCGACAAAGTCATCAAAACAAGTTCCGTTCCTATGTCCTTTTATGTAAAAGTCACACCTAAGAGGCTGCATCTAAGGATGTTATCTTAAAAATGTATCTCTCAAGATTTTCCCCTCATTCATGCGGCATATACCAATATAAGACAAGTATCACACTCTTCATATAATTGTAGTAGAATATCATCATTATAAAGAAGAAGCAAACTACTAGCACATGACATTAGCAAGCTCAACAAATAAAAATAGAAAAACAATTTTTTTTTCAAAATTAAAATTAAAATAAAAGCAAAAGTTTTATTGCAGAGCAAAAAATTTCAATTACGTAAATAAATTAAATTCAATAGTGATATGGCAATCTCCGACAACGACGCAAAAAACTTGATAGCGTTTCAACAAGTTTACTGAATTGTTTCAAGTAATAATAAAACGGTAGTACCAAGTGTCCAACTCAAGGATTGTGTTTTACTATTATATTTAAGTACTACAATTGAAAAAAGGTTCCCAAATTGATTGAAATAATTTTTAAAATTAACAATTGTAATAAAATTGATCATTTAAAATAAAAAAAATGTCAGGATCAGTTTCACTTTGAATCCAACATTGATGTCTAATTTGATCCTAATTACTGAATTCCTTTATTGAATTATTACCGAATTCTCTTTATTATTCTTTCCCTAATGTTTTAGTGAAAAAACCTTTAATTCCAAAGTAACCCCTAATTCCTTAGTAGATTTAATATTAAAATTAAACATTACCCTACACGAATTCTCTTGTTAAACTATTGCCTTTGCAACTAATTTAATTGGTTTCATGACCTGTATATATCTCTAGACTACAAATTCATGAATTTCTCATCTCAAGTGTAAGACCCATAATTC
Organism: Cicer bijugum; assembly: GCA_037974875.1. Lineage (NCBI taxonomy): Eukaryota > Viridiplantae > Streptophyta > Magnoliopsida > Fabales > Fabaceae > Cicer > Cicer bijugum. The sequence goes on from JBBPBT010000487.1 coordinate 241,510, forward strand.
TGAATTATACCTTATGTATTTTAGTGTATTTTGGGTATTGGACTCGAAGCCTTTTTAGCCAAGTTTTTAATATTTTGTGAGCTTAAATCCCCAAAAATATATTTTGATACCCCGATTAAAATTGTTCGTCGATAAATAGATTAGATTAAGTGCGGTGAATCTTTTATGAAGAATTTAATTCTAGAGAGTTTCGTTAAAAATATCTTGGGCTGCTAAAAATTGCATCTGTCAATTGAGTTGCGACGAGAGTAGATATTTTTAACAAAAAGTGGTTTGGGAAGTTATGGGTGAAATGGTAATTTTAATAAATATCTAGATATTTTGAGATATGTGTTAAGTTATAATTAATATATATATATATATATGTTTGTTTGGAGGAAAGAGGAAAAAAGAAATAGAAAAGAAAGAAAAGGAAATAGAGAGGAAAGAGAAGAGAGGAAAGGAAAAAGAAAAGAAAACAGTTAACGGAGGAAACTACATTTCTTCCCCCTGCCTCACGAGCCTTCATCCTCCTACCTCCATTTTCATTGCTTCCTTTTGCTTCAAGAAGAGGAATCAAGGCTTGGTGGATGAGAAAGCAAAGATTTCTCAACTTCACTCTTCCTCTTTGATTTGAAAACGATGAAAAACGGTGTTAGGGATTTCAAAACCGTTAAACACAAACCTCCACGTTTCATCTAGATCTAAGCTTCATTTCGTAAAGATATAGAAGGGAAAGTTGCTCACTACCACGCAACAGTGCTAGGGAACTAACTTTGGAAGCGACGTCGCGAGCGGAGATTTTACCAGATTTACTCGCGGTACCGTAATCGCACGTTAAAGCTAACATGAAGGTAAGGGCTCCTTCCAAACTTCTAGTTTTCATTTAGGGACTTATCTGTGGTTGTGTGGAAAAGAATTTGTTAGGGTTGAAGTGTTGATTTGGGGAAAATGAATTTAATGCTTTTATGGGTGAAATTCTAATGTGGGGTTTTGGTGATATTGATGAGTGTTTCGTGGAAAATTAATTTAACTCATTTATGTATGATTTTGAGTAAATGAAATTTGATGTGATTGAGTGGTATGCTGTGATGATTTGTGTTCATCGTATTTGACGTGTTCATAATTAATGCTTATGAAATTTGATATGTGTATGGTCGAATTTTGTGGAGAAATGAATTGATGTGTTTTGATGTGGATTGTGAATATGTTTTAGTATGTTCTGTGTGGAATTTGAAAACCATTAGAGTTAAACGAGTATTAAGAATGGGGAATCTCTTAATGTCTACGTTTACTTAATGTTGTCGTGAAAACCATTAGAGTTAAACGAGTATTAAAAATGAGGAATATTTTAATATCTCTGTTTACTTAATGTTTGTTGTGAAAATCGTTTAAGTTAAACGAGTATTAAGAATGAGGAATCTCTTAATAGCTAAGTTTACTTAATGATTGTCATGAAAATTGTTAGAGTTAAATGAGTATTAAAAATAGGAAATCTTTTAATATCTGCATTTACTTAACGATTGCCGTGATAGAGTCAATGTATGCTTATGCATTTCATAGTACATGGCGACCGGATGGGCCATGGTGATAGTGGTAACCGAGATGATTCCATGTGATTTGTTAGTTCATCTTGTCCATGGGCCACGAGATGATTCCATGTGATTTGTTGGTTCATCTTGTCCGTGTGGGGATTGTCACGTCGAGATGATTCCATGTGATTTGTTGGTTCATCTTGTCCGTGTGGGGATTGTCGCGTCGAGATGATTCCATGTGATTTGTTGGTTCATCTTGTCCGTGTGGGGATTGTCGTGTCGAGATGATTCCATGTGATTTGTTGGTTCATCTTGTCTGTGTGGGGATTGTCGCATAGAGATGATTCCATGTGATTTGTTGGTTCATCTTGTCTGTATGGGGATTGTCGCGTCGAGATAATTCCATGTGATTTGTTGGTTCATCTTGTCCGTGTGGGTATTGCATTGTAATTGTTAAGTGTTATGTTTTGAAATTATGTGTAAGTGTGTTTGATTTCAAAACTATTTCGAAACTCAAGTTGGCATGGTGATTGTGTTTTAATTGTCAAGTATGGATGTTTTGGAATTGTGGGATAGTATGTTTGATTGCAAAATTACTTCAAAGCTCATGATGTCGTGGTGATTGTGTTGAAATTGCTAAGTGTTATTTTTGGAGTTGTGTGTGAATGTGATTGAGTTAGTTTATGTAGTTTTTAGAAAAACATTCAGGGAAATCGATTCCCAAATCGATTTAGTGAAAAACCATTTATAAAAATCGATTTTCCAATCGATTTGATGAGTTACAGGAGCTCAACCATTTTGACAAAATCGATTTGCCAATCGATTTGGCCATTACAGCAGCTCAGCTATTTGGACAAAATCGATTTGGCAATCGATTGGATTTATTACAGGGGCTCAGTTATTCATTCAATCGATTTCCCAATCGATTGAATTAAGTCCAGAGTACATGTTTTACTAAAAACCTTCAGGAAATCGATTTCCCAATCGATTTGCTTAGTAGAAACTCTTACTCTAAGTTAGATAATCGATTGCTCAATTGAATTATCAATGTTTTGGTCTGTTATTTATTACTTGATTGATTAAAAACTTTGTTTTGATTTCATTTTACTTGGCAAGTATTATATGAACTTTTAGCATATGGAAAACCCTTTTAAGGTGCATGCTAAGTTGAAAGGTTATTTGTGCATTTAAAAACTTAAATGTTTATGTGTTAACTGTTAATTTCGGTTGGTGACCCTTTACAACTATTGTGGAAATTTGGGTTTTGCCCTCAGATGAGAGCCAGGACAATCCTACCGATTCGTACCTTGTGGATGGGGTATGTAGATGGGAATGCCTGACGGGAGCTATGTTAGGAGGATCTTACGGGGCGCGTGGAGATCACTCAGGGTGTATAGTTTTTGTTTGTAGAATGATCAGATTAGGTTGACATGGAAGGAACAGATGCCTTCCTTTTGGATTGCGTTTATTTTGAATTGGAAGACTGTACATGTACTAATATTGTCAGCATGGCATGTTATTTTCGATGGATTCCATGTACCACTTTTTGATGTGTAAATACTTTGGATTCATATTTCGAAAAACTTTTCCGCTGCTTGTAAATTATAAATGACTTAAATATTTATCCAAAGGTATTTCCCTTATTTATTTCTCTGTTTTATTTTAATTTCTTTTGAAAAAAATACACTCTCGTATTGAAAATCGGGGTGTTACATCAAGCATTCGTAAAGTCCACTTCCGTTTCAAAATACAAATCGTAGAACATTTTAATGTTGATCAAGCAATAAAAAACATTAAGCACATAGATGAGAAAAATAATTCAATAAACTCATTCATATAACTAGAAATCAAATCAGAAAAGTAAGGGTTTTATCTTGTTACACTCATCCCTAATAAATAGGGTTTAGTTACTCATGACAGAGATACAAAAGATAGGGATTAAAGAAGAATTACAAAAAGTATTCATGAATGATTCTTGATAAATCTGCTCCAATGATATTAGAAACGACCGTCTTTGAGTTTCTCTACTAGGGCACAAGTCTCCCAACTTCACAATAGTCAAAAATATGTCTAGAAAGTGAAAAAATTGCATTTTAACAAATGCAAATGCGTACCACGTGTCTCGATAGTGGCAAAATATTGAAAATGTGCCTCAGGCGTAGCTGTTGCGCTTTAGACACATAACTTTTTATGTTTGACATTTTATACATTTGGATCCTTTTTATAGTTTGAATTGGGTTTCGATGGCTTCATGAAAGTTGTAGCTATGGATCTTAGCTTTCATTTGAACTTGGGTTGACTTCAGTTGGACAACTAAAACTCCATATATGGCTAAAAGATTCCTCATAGATCATGTTGATTTCTCACCAAAATTTAGCACTACACTAAAACTAGGTAACAACACAAAACTACGAAAAATCTCTACTTAATCAAGGAAATAAGAACATAAACATTTCATTAAATCAAAGAACTAAAATCAACAAAATATATCAAATAACTTCTTAAATTAACTAATGAATAAAAGATAAATAAGACTAAAAACAATGAAAAGTATGCATATGATGAAGAGTCATCACTTAACAAGGCTAATAGAAAAGTTAACGTCAGGAGCTAAAGTGACAGACGTTTGACTGAGTCAGAGACTAATATGGATTTTTACTAAGTTAGGGACTGGAACGATAACACCATGTTGAGTGAGAGACCAAAATGGTAGTTTATTTAAAATAGAATAGTGTCCAAAGATAGATGCGAGTTGAGTATATGTCAAAGGTTTTCTATGTCACTGATGTGGGTTGTTTAATGTATGTTATGATTTCTACTAGAAGATTTTGCACAAACTATAAGTTAATTTTGTAAGTTCATGTTCAAACTAAGTAAATATCACTAGAAAGTAGTCAATTTGATTTTCAGGTAATTGAAAAACTTGTCATTGAATCATGTTTGGAAATAGACATGGTGATCTTTATGTTGTATGATATATTACTTTAAATTTTGTTGGTGGACAATGTGATATGTATTTACTCTTGCAAAATGATCTATTTGTTATAAATTATTAGATAAATGCATTGTGGCTATGTCTACGGTTGAAGAAGTGTACATGGAAATATAAGGTTGCAAAAGAGGATTTATGGCATGCATGACTAATGAAGGAACTAAATTTGAGTTAGGTGCAATTTTAAATGCACTGTGACAATTATAGTGTTATTTATTTGAAAAATAATCAAGAGTGTTGCACTAAGGCAAAATAAATTGATGTGAAATTTTACAAGATCAAATAGTCGCTTGCACTAGGATAAATATTACTTAAAAAAAGTTCGTACTTTCTGCAAATGTAGCTGATATACTGACAAAGTTAGTCACCAGTCACAAATTCAAGCATTGTTAATATTTGTTACATGTTTCTTAGTGTTAAGAAAGATTTGTACCCCCTAGTCGTAAGGATGTATAAGTCATGCAATTTATCTTCAAAGTGGTCTGGTATGCGTCAAAAGAAAGATTGTGGGATATGATTTGTAGTTAGTGATAACTAATAATTAAGTGATATAGCCCAAACATTAATTGGATTGTAATTGGGGTTGCAAGGGTGCAATATAATTTAGCGAAAATATTGTAAATTATATTGTAGTATTTAAACACAAGCTGCACACTGTAAATCTAAAGTTTGAATCATAATAGAAAGATACTGTAGCTGCTCTACAGTCGAAAATATAGACATAATTAATTGAACTTTGTGATTAAACATCACCTATATAGTTGTGTAAGCGTGTCTTCTGAGTAGTATCAAATAATTCATTGTAATTATAAAGTGAGACACTTGGATTTGTAGGGTTATATACAGTCTAGAGGAGACAAATCCTATAATCTTAATTGAAAAGTCTAACTCTTCTAGTTTCTTTGAAAAAAAGTAAATATAAATTCTTCTGTGAATGAATTTTTGTTAGTCTAGTAGCTTCCAACAAAAAAAATGTATATACTAAATTACTAAGAGATATTTAAAGGTAAATAATATATCTTAAATTTAATACATAAAAGAAACTATAGCAATATTTAAAGGTAAATAATATTTCTTAAATTTAATACATAAAATAAACTATAGCAGTATTAAGTCCATGTAATTGACTCCACTTAGTTTGATGGTTGTTGCACTGATAGTAAGATCAAATAATGTAAAGTCAATGGTTTCTTATCAATAATTTTTAGTGGTAAATTATTTGCTAGAATAAAGGTCCATTATCATCCTTGAGAAATTCTTAAATACTTATTTTAGTGTTTGAAAAAAATAAAAACACTTTTTTAGTCCTTAAGAAAAATAAATCGACCAAATTAGTTTTTATGTGAACCACAGTTAAAAAATTGAGATTTTTTTGCTAACTTGTCCGAATAATCATCAACTTGATTCTCCCACGTGTAATTTCTATAAAAAAAGACAAAACACTATCAATTATCATGTTTATGTTTTATTGTCAAACAATAAGAGATATATGCTCCTACCTATAACTTATTACCTATTGGTGATATGTTTCGTAAAGAAAACAAGCTAGGTTTTCCAATTCAAGGGTTGCATCCCTTAGTATGCCAATTATCAATTTTTACTTATTAATTAGGAGGGAATTCCAACATAAATGTATGCTATCAAATCAAATGAAGTGACAAATGTTAAAGGCCGTTATAGAGGGAAAGGGGTAAAATGCTAGCTTCTCTATAACCTATAAGTATTGAATCCAACATTCAACATGCAAGTTGCACTGAATAAAGATTATAAGCAAAAAAGTAAGGTATCACAATAATGTACCGAAAAAAAAAAAAGGTAAGAACATAATATCTTTAATTTTGTGGGGGAATGGTTAAATTATACGGATCTATTTTGTGTCTTATTTATTTAAGTGAATACGAATTGAATTATGAAATTTATTGAAATTTAATGATTAATCTCACATTGATTTGGATAAAGGAAATATATTATGAGAATATAGTTTGTGCAATAAGACTCTTTGGTATAAACTATTTGAACATGTGACATGTGATTTTTTTCTCGATTTGAAGGGTTTTCTATGCTAAAATCATTATTTCTCTTATGTATTGTTGTCCCATTATACTTTTGTAATTACATTGTTATTCTTCAATATAAGAGAGTCATAAAAAATATGGACATGAATTCTCTACTATCAAAAAGTGATTATTGTAAAATCTCAACCGTGATAATATTTTGATGATTAAAATTCATTTGTCTATTTTAGGATGCAAGTCATGCAATCTTAAATAAATAATTGAGAGTAGTCTTACTACCTAACTTGTGATTGTAGACAATCTAATCTATGTCCCATAGAACATGACAATAGTTAAGTACCATAAGATTTTAAACAACATTAGTGGTGCAACGGTGTGGTAGTGCATCATTGTATCAAATATGTAAGTATCATTGTTTCCGTTTGTTCTTCTTCCAATACCTTGACTTGACATGCAAAAAAGTGGCCCCAAGAAGAGGTCCCTATATATAGTCCTTTCCATACATGACCACCATAACCATCATATAAATGAATAAAAACTTCACATGTCACATGGACCAACATTGACCCTACCAATGTCATCTCTCCCTACTTGAATGTATTAGTACAATCTCACAAGTCCTTCTCATACAATTCAATTTCAGAAATATACAAGATTTTCACATTCCTAACTACAGCAATGGAAATGGAATCAACACTATGCCATCATCACCTCAACATACTTGACTTAGACAGGAGCATGGGGCATATATGATACATCTATGACCTACCCTTAAAAAGACATAAAATGTAAACAGTAGCAAAACCAAAGACCATTTTTTTTCCTTCTAATTTTGGAAAAATAGAAGTTACTTAAATTGGGTTATGAGCAAAACAATAAAAATTTGAATCATGTTTGTTTATCTGTCCTTGATGGAATGATGGAAAAGATTGGATTGTGGTTGCAACTATTTGGAAAAAGTGAGATTTGTAAAATCTCTTCTTTTTTGTCACTTTTCCTTTTCATCTTTGTATAAGTATGATGTCTTCTACTTCTACTTCTCTTATCAATCTTTCTATTGATTCTCATAACTCAAAAGGGTTGAATTGAATCAACCACTTATAAAAACTTCTTTAAATTCTAGCTTCAACCCTCTTACTCTTTCACCATGCTTAACATTAAGCTTCTTCACCCTTTAACTACCAACAACATATCTTCCATAAAAAAAATTAGATATCCATCATTTAGCTTTGTGAAACAATACAACATTATGTTCATCAAAGGCTTCATGATTTTATTTCTAAGTTGTATTACCATAAGACTTAATTTCTGTATTTCAAGTATCCCTTCTTCTTTAAAATCACTTCCATTAGAAGGACACTTTAGTTTTGATGAATTTGATCTTAAAAAAGCAGCAAGAGATTTTGGTAATAGGTACCAATCTTTTCCAATGACCGTACTTCATCCAAAATCAGTTTCTGATATTTCAGTTACTATAAAGCATGTATGGAATTTAGGTCCAAATTCTCATCTAACTGTTGCAGCTAGAGGACATGGTCATTCACTTCAAGGACAAGCACAAGCTCATGGAGGAGTTGTGATCAACATGGAATCATTGAATAAGGTTGATGAAATGAAAGTGTATGCTGGTGGAGAATTTGCTTATGTGGATGTGTCAGGAGGTGAATTGTGGATAAAGATTTTGCATGAGACATTGAAGTATGGTTTGGCACCAAGATCTTGGACAGACTATTTACATCTGACAGTTGGTGGAACTTTGTCTAATGCTGGTGTTAGTGGTCAGGCTTTTAGGCATGGTCCACAGATAAGTAATGTTCTGAAGATGGAGATTGTTACAGGTTTGTAAATTTGATGACAATGAGAAAAATAAAATTATTTTTTTTTAAAAAAATATGTGGCTGAGAACATGTTGTTGTCTCTTCTGAACTTATATTTCACTTGAAACTGACATTTTAATTTATAACTCTAAAATCTTAGTTGAAAATCATAGTCGGGTCATAACTCTTGATCTTAATCATATATGTAGCTCTGACTCTAGCTACCCTCGACGAGTTGGCCTGGAGTGCTACACCGTTTGGGCACACCCCGTTCGGTTCACCCATTTTTGGCTAACTCTTTGGGTCAAGCCTTGTTTCACACTTCACTGCCCCTTAGGTCCGCTTTTTATAGAGCTACCCTCGAGGCAGTGTGTCAACTATTTTACTCGTTTTCCATAAAAATTACATCATAAATCACAATCTTTAAGCTTAGTTGTAGCTCCAATTTTTTTTTAATAAAACTTGTTAATTTATGTGACTTTACTTTGGACTTATTTTTTCTCTTAAACCTCCAATTTTCAGGGTTTATTTTGAGCATACAAGAAAATAACAAATAATAGGCCTAAAATAATTTTTTCCAACTAAAGAAAATGCTTTATTTTGGATGATTGAAAAATAAATTGTCAATGAATGAATGCAGGCACAGGAGAAGTGGTAAATTGTTCTAAAGAGGAGAATGTTGATCTCTTTTACAGTGTACTTGGAGGACTAGGACAATTTGGTATTATAACAAAAGCAAGAATCTTACTAGAGCCAGCACCAACTATGGTAATAATGCATAGTCCTTTAATTTTCATAAGTGATTTTCTAGGTTTTAATTTGGATCACAAAAATAACTTTTCATCTTTTTAGCACCGACACCTTTGATTATGTCTTAAGTGTCTGGCAAAATTGTTACCGGTGTCAACGTGTCAGTGTATTGTCCGTGTGCTTCATAGCTTTCCATTGTTTTGAATAGGTAAAATGGATTAGAGTGCTATATGCAGATTTCACAGCATTCACAAGAGACCAAGAGAAACTAATATTTGCTGAAAAAGGTTTTGATTACATTGAAGGATTTGTGATAAAAAACAGAACTGGTTTGTTAAATAATTGGAGATCATCTTTCAATCCACAAGACCCAGTTCAAGCTAGCAAGTTCAAATCAGATGGAAGAACCCTTTATTGCCTTGAATTGGCCAAATACTTCAAACATCAAGAAACCTTCGCAGTAAATCAGGTTAGAGAGAAATGACTCAACTTAAACATTGATTTTATACAAAGTCATAATCAATTAACTGTTAAGAGGATGAGTCTTAAGCAACCGTGAATAAATCATCATTTTGGTACTTGAATGTACGAGATAATGTCACTATGATATCTGAATGTTTTGAAATTACAAAAATATCTCTCATTGTTTAGAATAAAACTCACTAAGAAAAGACACATTCAATAGATTTGAAGAATATAACCACAGAATTTAACACATTTAAAAATTAAAATGAATGTTTACTCTACAACAGTAAGGTTGAAGTAAGAAATGTTAGAACTGTATCTTGAATTACATATTCAATAAATTAATTATAAACAATCTCAACCAATTATTTTAATCACATTAACTCGTCATACAGTTACTACGCCAAATCCATTTCCCACCGTCTGATGGGGGCCTAGTGCACTAAACTACCCTACATAATTAATTGTTAGACAAACTATATAAAATTAATTTAACTATCTTTAACTAATCACTATGTTACTTTTTTTTTTAATGCAGGATGTTGAGAAACACTTGTCCCACTTGAACTATATCCCATCAACACTTTTTCAAACAGAAGTCACATATGTTGACTTTTTAGACAGAGTGCATATCTCAGAAGTGAAATTGCGTTCAAAAGGTTTGTGGGATGTTCCACATCCATGGCTCAATCTTTTAATACCAAAAAGCAAAATACACAATTTTGCAGAAGTTGTGTTTGGTCATATTGTTAAAGAAACAAGCAATGGACCTGTCCTTATCTATCCAGTACATAAATCAAAGTAAGCTTCACAAAACTTGTCTCAATTTTGTTTCTTATTAATATATCTTTTATTTAATTAAAAAATATATAATGCGAATAATTGAATATTTGACATTAAAAATAATCAATTTAATAAATTAAATTTATGTTTTTCATAAAATCTAAAAAATTAATTAGAATTATTAAATTTTTTAAGAACTGTAAAAGTAATTTTTTTAGTGAGTAATTTTCAATTCATGCAAGTTATATCTCAATTCCAAATAAAATTGAACTCAATATTTACAAATAGCTGTGTTGTGCATATCCTTTTTTTCACATGTATAATTTATAGCATGAATTTCAATTCATTGTTGTGATGAATCATAAACTGAACCTCAATTTTGGGTAGGTCATCTTTATTTTGTAATTTTAATTTAAAATATTTTACATAAATTATCTTGAAGTTTGCAAACGATATACTATCTTCTTTCTTTTTTCTTTTTTCTTTTTCTTTTTCTTTTTTTTTT
>JBBPBT010000487.1:252429-281711 GCA_037974875.1 Cicer bijugum
TTAAGTTTTGTTTAAAATATTTGATACAAACACAAGAAAGAAATCAATAAATTTTTTTTGATTAAATTAATTGTCTTTTTTTCTATGATACCCTTCTTTATTTATTATTTTATTATACCTATTTTTTTCTTCAATAAATAGAAAAAAAATTAATGTTGCATTAAATTTTAAAAACAAAACAAATTAAAAATAAAAAAATTCTACAAAAGTGAAGATTAAGAAAACAATGAACATCAATATCAATTTATATATATCTTTTTCCATATATTACTTGTTTTTACTTTAAAATTTTCATATTTTTAAAGATGTTAATCTAGTATCTTACAATTCATAGTAACTATAATTATGGTACAAATATTTAATCAAATAATAATTTCAAAATATTATGTTATTTGCAGGTGGGACAACAGAACATCTGTTGCTATTCCAAATGAAGATATTTTCTATTTAGTGGCCTTTCTTGCATCTGCAGTCCCTTCATCCAATGGATGTAATGGACTTGAATACATTTTAAGTCAAAACAAAAGAATTTTAGAATATTGTGAAAGAGCCCATCTTGGAGTAAAGCAATATTTGCCTCACTATACTACACAAGAAGAATGGGAGACACATTATGGTCCTAAATGGGAGATTTTATTGCAAAGAAAATCTATTTATGACCCATTGGCAATACTTGCTCCTGGCCAAGGAATATTTCAAAAATCAATTACTTTCTCATGACACCAGCCATATTTTATTTATATATATTAAAAAAAAAACTTTTTAGAGAGTTTTTTTTTTTTTTTTTTAAAAAAAGGTGGACTTTATGGAATATGTGAATATTGCCTTACATGTAGTGTGTATGGCACCATAGCTGCATCAAAGTCAAGTTAACTAAGGTGAACAAACGTCTCAAATATGAATATGAATTTTATCATAGGATTTCCAAGAATATACTGATTGTATATATTCAATTTTGTTAAGAGTTCCTTATTGTGTTACTTTATGTAGCCCATTTCAAGAAAGAACATATGTTATATTAACATGCATGTTGCATCAAATTTTTGTTAGAAATTTTTTAAATGAGTTGGAATTTGATGGCTCATCAATGTCAAGAATGAAGGAAGAGTTTGATTATAATAGAAATAAATATGATACACAGTTACGGGTATAGTACCGGTTACAAAATATGATTACAAAATACAAAATTTTAAAAAAATCAAGGTAAAAGTACATCAATAAAAACATGAGTTTTTTTTATATCATTAAATTGATCAATTCATAATAAAATATCATAATAAAAATTTAAAAAGTAAAAAAAATGTGTTACAACAATGAAATTCAAATACATAAATATTATCGTAATATATGCTATGTCATTATATTAATACAAGAGAAAACTACATATTTCACTTTCAACAAAAATAATAAGGTAAAAGAGAGTACCAACAAGTACCGTACGTATAGCTGTTTTGAAAGTATTCATATATATATATATATAATATAATATAAATAAAGATAAATAAAGAATTGTGTCTGTGAGATAAAGGATTGACTAAAGGATAATGTGAGAGTAAAGTACCCTTTTTCCGATTTAAGTTTTCAGCCATAGTTAACCATCCAATAAAGGAATAATTAGATAAGTAAATGCCCGAAGAGAGACATTTCATTGATTAAAATTCAATACATGTTCATCAATTAATTATTGTTTAACAATAATTCATAAAAATTGATTATCACTATCTATGATTGATTTATTTAAATAACTAATTTAAATATTCAATTACTAAAAGAATAAGTTTTTTAAAACTAAAAAAAACATCAATCATGGCCAAAATATATATCAACTACAGAGAAGTAAGTTTCAATGTTGCAAATATTGTACTAGATAGGATAATAAAAAAATTCTAGTAGTATTTACAGATAAAAGAAGAAAAGTAAAATAATATATACACGTCAAAAGACTTACATTTCATATAAAAAAAATCAAGTTAGAGTAACAAATTTAAGTTAGTAATATTTATATATTAGAGGACTAAATTAAGAGCACCTCGCAAATTCAGAGACTACTTTAGTAGTTTATCATATGAGAGCACCAGATACTCTTGGACCATTATTTAAGATAATATTTTAATCCTCAGCTCTATAAAACATTTCTATTTTCACCCTTTTGTGAATATCTGGAACCAAACATCGTATTACTTGATGGCATTTCTGTTAAGTGTCTTGTTGAAAATCTTGATCTCAATGAAAAATACAAAATGAATAAACAACTAAATTTGTCCCTTAACTTTGTAAAGTCTTTGAGATTACTATAATTCCAAAATAATAAACTACACAAATTTGTAAAACATTATTCTACTTTGTGCTTTTGTGAAGCTTTGTGAGTTGATGTCGTTCCAACTGCCGATGTGATCATTAAACGTCCATCTGGAACATGTCAATTGCTCAATCATAGGAACTAAAATGACTTGTCTTCATCGACAAACATTCCCCCCTTTCTTATATTATTCCATTTTCTCCATTTGTCTTTTTGATGAAGCCCAAATAATACATCATAAAGTAGGCATAGTAAAATGAGAAATACTCATCCAAGCCTAATTTTGCCCATCCACCCCAAATACACTACCGGAAGTTAGGATCTGATAAATTGGAGATTGGATCATATGTTGGGTGTGATAGCAGAACCAAACTCCAAATGTTCGCAATCATCATATGATATGAAACGCAGAATATCATCACTGCATTTAAAAAGTATAAATGAATTTATGTTTGTCTTGTTGGGACCAGAGTGTACAGTAAAATATCCAGAGTTCTTAAATTTGCTCTTTTTTATGAAAACTTCTACAAAAAGGTATTAAGAATAAGCAAATTATCAATATTAATAACAATAAAGGAGGAAAACATAGTGCAAAGTTATAAATTTCAATAAATAGTCAATACTCATGAATGTATAAGGATCATGTTTATCTGGTCATTCTGCTGCATTTCATAATTAACAAATATGTAATTCTCTTTTTCTTCCTTTAGTTATTGACCTACTCTACCTATTTCAGAAAACATATCTTCCATATTGAGAAACTTAACATTTTCATTACATATATAAAGACCAAGATATAGTATGATCACAATTCACAGATTTCCTTTCCAGCACGAACTAACAAATATTCACTAAATGGAAATGGAAATGGAAATTGATATCTTATTAACAAATACTCAATCATGTTGATTGCAGAGTGCATCATTTGGTTAAATGCTAATGGTGTAATATCACTATGTCAAACCTATAAAATAAACCATTATCACACATATTCTTCACTACATAAACTTTTCTAGTAAATTCACCTTTGTTTGTGAATTCCATTATTCCAATTTCATCAAACCTTGCATGTTAACATCTGATTCCAATATACACTAAATCATTCTAGTTGTTCCAAGGGCAATTTCTCCTGAAATATCAAATGTTAAGGGTTATAGGACTGACTGGTTTTTGAACAGAAACATTAGTTATATTCTACTAATAAAATTATAGAAAATGAATAAAGGTTAGATATAATGTGAAGAACCTTTATCTCATGGACATACAATAACTGTTCATTTAGTTGCTTCTTTCAAATTTCCAATTCCTTCAGGCTGAAACTGTGAGGTCCTTACCCAACAACTGTCTATAGTCACAAAAATAAGCATTTGTAAGTGGTAGTGAAGCAGAGAACAGAAAAAGAAAAGAGGCAATGTGAAGTAACTCACACTGTATGGTGTGTGTAATCTAACAGATTGATAGTGCATTTTGTGCTCACATATACCAAACATTGATGAAACAACCTCATTTTGTGCTAATATAGCTACATTAATTACATAAAAAATCAAAAAGCGTTTTTTTAAAAATTTAATTTACAACGTTTTTAAATAAAAAAAAATTGCACCTTTTACAACGCTTATTTGAAAAAGCGCTGTAAATTGCTTAAAAAAAGCGCTGTAAAATCCTATTTTTCGCGTAGTGTCCATTGTGTTGTGTCAAAAACCAATCATTGAAGTACTCCTTCCAGCTGCATATAACACCTGTTGATATATATATATATCTTTGTTTTTAAATTCTTGAATAATCAAAACTAATAAGTTTAATAACAAAAAATATTTCACATATATTGAAAAACCTCAATATGGGTACAAAAGTGTACCTGATTCTTGTATTTCACAACAGCAGCATCTTTAGAATCAATGCATTCGGCGTATCTTCTAGAATCAATGGATTTGGTGTATCTTGTTGAATAAATGCATTTGTTATATTCCACAAGAGATTCGAATAAGCCATTAATAGGCACATGATCGAAAAAACAGCTCTAAAATACCATGTTAGAAATATGAATAATAGAAAGTAAACAGAAAAGGAAGAGATTGAGAGAAAAACTTCAGTAATCTGAAACAGATTTTAATAGATTGAATTGTTGAAATGATTGCAATGGTGTGATCTTTATTTATAGGTGAAGATCACTGTAACTGAATCTAACATAATTAAGATTAACCTAATAACTAACTTATACTAACTGAATCTAATTAACAGACTCTAACAGAATATTCTAGAAGCTTCAGTTAGTTAGAAACTGCAGCTGTTAAGTAACAGCTTTACACGCGTGGGTTTATAGCCCTATTCTCTATACTATCTATAATAGCTTCTTACTGCAAGAACGAATTATAAGATACAAAATATCTAATTTGAAGGAAATGAGTCACATTGTATATCTATATCTAATGTGATGATTGCAATTAAGAGCATGAATTATAAGATACAAAATATACAATTTGAAGGAATTACAGATCTCTTAAGATTCTGCACAAAATTGAACAAGTACAATTGATAAATTAATATTGACTAAGGAAGTAAAAGAAAAAAGTACCTGTAACGTGAGTGAATCTCTTTCTTCACTTCTCATGGTTCATATTGTCACATTGTCATTTATTTTTATGACAGGAATGTGAGCAATGGTGGACCAATTTTCCTGCCTTTTATACCTTGCTTCTAACACAGGGCATTTCATAATTGTCAGTAGCTTAAGAGATTTAGGGAGACTGTCTTCTGGCAATGACTCAAGTCTTTTACAATTTTCAATTTTAAGTGTCTCTAGAGAGGAAGGCATAATGTCTTTTGGCAATGACTTAAGTCTATCACAAAAAAAAAAAAAAAAAAAACCAAGTGACTTCAGGGAAGAAGGCAGCGTCCCTTTAGACAAGGACTCAAGCTCCAAACAATTTTCTAAATTAAGCATTCTCAAAGAAGAGAGATGTCGAAGCCCATTTCCTTCAAATGTGGAGAGATTAAGTAATCTGAGAGACACAATGGAGATGGGCAGCAACATTTTAAGTCAGCACTAACTCCTCAATTTGTACTTTACTTTTAAGTCAGCATCATATGCCTCCATTGCATCAATGACACCATGTAGGTTCAAGATGGTAAGTTCTCCCTTTAGGTGTCGAAGTTTCCTTATCTCTTTGACACTCAACCCAACATGTAGTTTTCCAACTGCAAAAAAAGTTAGAGTTCGAAGGTTTTCTAGCTCAACAATTTTCATAGGAAGCACCTTTATGTTGGTCTCACTGATGTCAAGGTGACGTAAATCAATTAACTTTCCGATATGCTCTGGCAACTTAGTGAGATTGGTAATTTACATAAAATCAAGGTTTGCAAATTATACAACTTACAGATTGTATCAGCCAAACTTTTGATTTTAGTGTTGGAAAGATCTAGATACTGCAACAACACCAAACTTCCAATTGAATCTGGTAGCACGTTAATGTTTTCATACTTTCATAAGGATAGCACACGCAACCTCTTGAAGGGCCAACAGATAAGAAGCTTCGCAAGCATTTCAGATCGTAGAGAGTCTCAAACTTCTGGAAATGGTCATACTGTTCTTGCTTATATAACAAATGACCAACATTTTTAGACACGTTGCAATCACATTCAAGCCTAGCACAACCTTTTCCAGATACAACTATAGCTAAATCGTTGACAAGGTCATGCATCACAAATTTTTTACTTCTAAAATCGTCATTTAACTCTCGAATTAAGGATCTAGACATCAATTCAACAAAGTAGTTATCACCTACTTCCTCTGCTGTTTTTTGGCCTGGAGAATGCTCAAGGAAGACTTCTGCCATCCACAAACAGACCAAGTTCTTCCTATCAAGTGGATAATCCTTTGGAAAAATTGATCAATAGGATATATTGATAGGGGATATGTTGATAGCTTAAAAGCAAAGCAGATTGAATATCATCATTTGGTTAGTTCCAAATATCAATGTTTAGAATTGTGGCCCACTCCTTTGCATCTACATTTGAACGTAAAAGTCCTCCTCCGAGTGTTTTAGCAGCTATTGGCAATCTGCCACACTTTCTTGCAATCTTCAAACCAATTGCTTCGAAGTCGGGGCATTTAATGCCACAAAGTTCTTCACCTCCAAATGCATGCTTGGAGAGTAATGACCAACAGTCTTCATCTGATATAGGTTCTAATTTATGAATAGGATATGTGCGTGCAACCTCTGCAAGTTATCGTTCAAACTAAGACAGCTTTTTGTTTTGAAAACCATATTAAGTGTGGTATCTAGTAGTTGTAATATTCACATAATATGGCTATAATAGTCTCTTCAAAGTTAAGTATCAATTCATTATCAATATACAAGACATTTCAAAAGCAACGAGCAGTGTGTGTGGGTGTACGTTTCAAAGGAGATGAAGAAATGATTATTCTAAATGATTTTTGTTTTGCTGAGATTTAGTTTTGAATAGATTTCAATGACATCATTTTATTCTTCTCATGACCAATTATTTTATAACTAGCATAAAGAAAATATTATGTTGTCCCTTTTCCAATTAAAAATGTTGAAGTTGAAAATTGATTAGTACTCTTTGTGCAAGCTACTGGAATGCCTGGTGAACCTATGTGGCTATGCATGACCTTGTTGTTGGAAAATCCTATAACGTTGTGCTCAACAATCCATGCCAATTACATGATGAATAACCAAAGGCGGAAGCGTACCTGTGGGAATTGCCATTGATGAAATCCTGGGATGACGATGATAGAGCCAATTGGTTGGGTGATCTTCCTCAGCAAAACACCCTGAAGACCTTGCTCTCTTGATGGGGATAGAGAGAACCAGAGAGTTTTCTCCTTTTGGTTTGTGAAACTGAATAGTCTTGTTGTGTTTGCGTTGGGGACCACTACCCCTATATATAACTATTATTAGTTATATCCCAAATTGCAGTATTACTAATTCAGCCCCTCATTAAATTAGAAACCGCCTAGTATCTACACTATTAATTTTCATAATTATTATGCTCTTTAGCCATAAACTATTATATATTATTTGACCCATAGTTTATTGGCTAATTATATAATGACCCTAACACACTTTATTAATTAATTACATATGTGACCCATAAATCTTACAATCTCCCACTGGTCACACATGTATCCTTAAGAGTGCGTTAGACTTTATGACGTCAAAAATGTCATTATAATTGCCTTGAGTACAATCCAAATCGTCCCGTCCATTAATCATATCAACACATGGAACCAAAGAGGCTTTCGTCATAATAAGCATAATTAAACCCATCAATGATCACCCGTACTGACACAACTAAATGACACGAAGTTGGTCAATGCATGTCAATTTTCAACTGGTCCTACTTTACTGAACGAGATCATACCATAACTTAAATGTACAAAGTAACCAAAACTGAATATTTTAAACTTTATTTCTGATCAGAAAGTCCAAATTCAATGTATTTGTACTTTACAATTAAACATAGAACATGAATTACATAATGGACGAAGCTCCCACTAAAATCAAGATTCCTCAAACTGTAGCACACCCATGTGAGCAATATGCTCATGAAAGACCTTGGGTGGTAGACCTTTAGTGAGTGGATCCGCAATCATGGAGTTTGTTCTTAAGTGTTCTATGGATATCTGTCCACTTTGTACCTTCTCTTTAACAACCAGGAACTTAATGTCAATGTGTTTTGACTTGGTTGAGCTCCTATTATTGTTAGAATACAAGACTACTGATCTATTGTCACAATACAACTTGAGTGGTCTTTCAATCCCTTCAACTATTTGCAGCCCCGTGATAAAATTTCTCAGCCAAATGCCCTGGTCAGATGCCTCATGAATTGCTACGAATTCTGCTGCCATGGTTGATGAAGCAGTAAGACCTTGTTTGGCACTACGCCAAGAAACTGCTCCACCAGCTAACAGAAAAACATAGCCTGAAGTTGATCTTAAGCTATTTTGGCATCCCGCAAATTCCGAGTCAGAGTACCCAATGATCTCTAACTGGTCTGACCTCCTATATGTGAGCATGTAGTTTCTTGTTCTCTTCAAATATCTCATGACCCTCTTGGCTGCTTTCCAGTGGTCAAGACCTGGATTGCTTAAATATCTGCATAAAATCCCTACTATGAACGCTATGTCTGGACGCGTACATACTTGGGTATACATAAGACTCCCTACAGCTGAAGCATAAGGGATCTTTTGAATTTCTTGAATTTCCAAACTTCCCTTAGGGCACTGTTTGAGACTAAACTTGTCTCCCTTAGCAACTGGGGTGTCCCCTGGTTTGCAATCCTGTAACCCAAACCTTTTGAGAACCTTATCGATATAGCTCTTTTGTGACAATCCAAGAATACCTCGAGAACTGTCTCGGTGTATCTGAATTTCTAATACAAAAGAGGCGTCACCAAGATCTTTCATCTCAAAATGCTTTGATAGAAATTTCTTAGTTTCGTGCAACATGCCTATATCGTTAGTGGCAAGCAGTATGTCATCAACATACAAGACCAGGAAAATATGTCTGCTCCCACTGAACTTATGATACACACAATCATCAACTGTATTCATCTCAAAACCAAATGAGAGAATTACTTGATGAAATTTATGGTACCATTGACGAGAAGCCTGTTTTAGCCCATAAATGGATTTTCTTAGTTTGCACACCATATTCTTTGGGTCTCCCAACACAAAGTTTTCTGGCTGCACCATATAGATCGTCTCATCAATGTCACCATTGAGAAACACTGTCTTTACATCCATTTGATGAAGCTCCAAATTAAAGTAAGCAACAAGAGCCATGATTATTCTTAAAGAGTCCTTCGATGAAACCGGAGAGAAAGTCTCTTTATAATCAATCCCCTCCTTTTGAGTATAACCCTTAGCTACAAGACGTGCCTTATATCTCTCCACATTACCATTGGAATCCCGCTTGGTTTTAAAAATCCATTTGCAACCAATGGGTTTCACTCCTTCAAGTAATGGGATAAGTTCCCAAACTGAATTGTCTTGCATAGACTTATACTTCTCATTCATTGCTTCGATCCACTTATCTGAACGAGGATCTTGCATGGCTTGATGAAAGTTGATCGAGTCGTCTTCCGTCTTGCCAAAATTTTCCTCTACCTCGTTGATAAATACTACATAATCATCTGAAATAGCATTTTTCCTTTCTCTAGTGGATCTCCGCAATGGAGCTGGCTCTTGAGGCACTTGTTCTTGAGGATCTTGAATTTGACCTGGATTTTGTTCTTCCTGAACAACCGGATCATCTTGAGTTTGTTCAATGATGGGAAAGTCAATTGGTGGAAGAATCAGTTCTGGAATTGTTACCGATTCTTCCTCAAAGACAAAATCTTTGACCTTAATCTTCCCCCCAAACTCAATATCCTCAAAGAACGTTGTCGTTCCCGTCTCAAAAATTGTTCTCAATTTAGGGTCGTAAAATTTATAGCCCCTTGATTTTTCTGAGTACCTTATAAAATAGCTGCTAATTGTTCGGGGTTCAAATTTCTTTTCATTCGGCCTATAAGGCCTTGCCTCAGCTGGACATCCCCAAACATGAAGGTGCTTCAGACTAGGCTTACACCCAATCCAAAGCTCATAAGGTGTTTTAGCCGCTGCCTTAGTTGGTACTCTATTAAGAATATATGCTGCTGGTTTTAATGCCTCTCCCCAGAGTGACTCTGGCAAGGTGAAATGACAAATCATACTCCTTACCATATCCTTAAGAGTCTTATTTCGTCTTTCAGCTACACCATTCATGCTGGGTGACCTCGACATAGTGTGTTGTGGGACGATTCCACATTCCTCTAGGTATTTGGCAAATGGTCCCGGACGTTGTTCACCTGAACCGTCATATCTGCCGTAGTATTCACCACCACGATCAGATTTGATCTTTTTAATTCTCTTATTAAGTTGATTCTCAACTTCTGCCTTAAAGGATTTGAACACGTCTATTGATTGAGACTTTTCGTGAATTAGGTAACGGTAGGCATATCTAGAATAATCGTCTATGAATGATATAAAATATTGTTGACCATTCCAAGAAGGAGTTGGAAATGGCCCACAGATGTTCGTATGTATCAATTCTAAGACGTTTGTAGCTCTATATGCGCCTAATTTCTTATCTTTAGTCTGTTTTCCTTTAATACATGCTACACAAACGTTAAAGTCTGTGAAGTCAATGGAATCTAAAATTCCATCTGACACAAGTCGTTCAACTCTATTTCTAGAGATGTGACCTAGACGCTTGTGCCAAAGCACTCATGAATTGAAATTGTCAATTTTTTGCTTAGTACCACGTGATTCCACACTAAAGGTTTCATTATAGTTAGCCACAATTTCCAACAAATAAAGATTATCATACCCAGAAAGTGAACCGGTTTCAACAACATTCGAATTTAAAGACAAAGTAAATTCTTTATTCCCGAATGAACAATAATATCCTGATTTGTCCAAATAAGAAATAGAGACCAAATTCCGTCTAAATGACAGTACAACAAAAGTGTCTTCTAAATCCAAATAATGACCGTAACTTAATAATAATCTAAATTTTCCTATGGCTTCAACTTCTACCATTTTTCAGTATCACTAGGCTTTCGGAAGTTCAAGCAACCCTTCATTGAAACACTGATGTTAGTAGTTGCACCAGAGTCTAACCACCAAGTGTTTCCAGGTACTGAAGCTAAATTAACCTCAGAACAGACCAAAGACAAAATCATACCTTTCTTAACACGCCAAGCGTGATATTTGGCACAATCCTTCTTCACGTGTCCAAGACTCTTGTAGAAGAAGCAATTGTTATCCTTAGTCTGCTTCTTTTGTTCTAGACCCTTAGCAGCAGCTTTGTTCTTGGGCTCCTCAATTCTTTTTCTTTTGCCCTTGTCTTTAGAGATGCTAGTAAAGTGAGCGCTTTCAGTCCTATCTTGCTTCAGCCTGTCCTCTTCTTGCACATATAATGAAACGAGCTCATTAAGAGTCCATTTCTCCTTTTGACAATTATAAGTCACTTTAACTGACTGAATTGCGAAGGAAAAGACAACAATACTAAATGAATGAGTAAGTCACCTGACAACTCAAGCTTTAGTCCTTTAAGCTTAGAAGCAATGTTGAACATCATCATAATGTGCTCTCTTATATTTCCCTTGCCTTGATACTTCATGGAAATTAAATTCTGAAGCAAAGAACTTGTTTCAGCCTTATCACTTTTTTCAAAGCGTTTTTCCATCTCAACAAGGAAATATTTAGCTGCAACTATCTCATCCGAGACAGCATCTCTAAACACCTCAGGAATGCCACGCTTTATGATCATAAAACTTATGCGATTTGAGCGATCCCATTTCTCATACTCTAATTTTTCCTCAGAAGAACTAGAGTCCGTAGGAGTAGGGGGTCGATCAATTCTTAATGCAAGGTCTAGATCCATGCAGCCAAGAACAATCAGAATGTTCTCTTTCCATTCCTTAAAATTTGTCCCATGAAGGACAGGAATAGAACTCAAATTTGCAGATATGGAAGCAATAGATGTTGAAAATTAAATAAAGAACGAGACTTAGAAACTCACATTATAGGAAAATAAATCAATAAATAAATACATATGTTCAAATCATGGAATTTAACCCATCTCAAGATACCCAGTGCACCATTGGTGTTATGTCTTTGGACAGTAACACCAACTGCTAGTGGTACTCTTGTTGCAACGATCAACTATTGACAATAAGACATGTCAAACAATAAATCTTCCTTTGGGCCGATTTACTGCTCACATGTATACCAAATAATTGTCACACATTTATCATTGCCGGTGTACATGTAATTCTGCCAAATATTAACCTTCCTTTGGGCCGGTCAATACCCGCATGAATAAACATATACACAGCCATTTGACACTCTTCATGAGCAATTTAGGCAAGAGAGGTCACTTTGGTGACGTCAAGTTTCAATTAACTCATTCAAAATGTCAAACTTGACTTGAACATATATTTATTATATCCAAATAAAACAATATTTAAAAAAAATATTATTCACTAATATAAACTGTGTTTCATTAGTATTTGATAATTATTGTTTTATCAAAAAATTTTTTTTTTAACTAGAAAAAAAAAATATGGATTCCATAATATATATATCCAAATTCCCAAATTACAAACCCTAATTTTTCAATTATGTCAAAATTCCCAAATTGAATCCTAAAACAAAGACAATAACCGAATTTCATCATGAATTAAACATGGTAGGCTCTGATACCAATTGTTGGAAAACCCTATAACGTTGTGCTCAACAATCCATGCCAATTACATGATGAATAACCAAATGCGGAAGCGTACCTGTGGGAATTGCCATTGATGAAATCCTGGGATGACGATGATAGAGCCAATGGGTTGGGTGATCTTCCTCAACAAAACACCCTGAAGACCTTGCTCTCTTGATGGGGATAGAGAGAACCAGAGAGTTTTCTTCTTTTGGTTTGTGAAACTGAATAGTCTTGTTGTGTTTGCCTTGAGGACCACTACCTCTATATATAACTATTATTAGTTATATCCCAAATTGCAGTATTATTAATTCAGCCCCTCATTAAATTAGAAACCGCCTAGTATCTACACTATTAATTTTCATAATTATTATGCTCTTTAGCCATAAACTATTATATATTATTTGACCCCTAGTTTATTGGCTAATTATATAATGACCCTAACACACTTTATTAATTAATTACATATGTGACCCATAAATCTTACACTTGTTGCTTGTTGACTACTCATCTAATTGCATTCAACAATTTTCCTTTTTGTTGAAATAGCAGAGTTTAATTGTGGAGTGAATATTGCTATGTACCTCAAATTTATGTCATGGTTAAAATTCAGTGCAAAGTATAATGTTGAAGTTTGGAAGGAACGATTGTATGCTAAGATTTTGTGAGGAAGTTTACGTCAAAGTTCGAACACAAGATACATTGAAGATTTACAATGCTTTCAAAAATGTAGTATAGACAAATAAATGGGAGATGACACTGAACATATATTATTAAAAAGCAGTTGTAACAGCAAACTGAATTACAATCATGAACTGCGACTACATATATTTAGTTTTTGTTAAATGAGTCAATGTATCTAAAATTAATCGGCAGTCATATATGATCATGTATATGGAACAGAACATGCTGGTCTAATTTCGTGTGAGCAACCCCAACAACCTAAGTTGTTTGTTCCACTATGAAGAAAGAAGAGAAGACATTACAGAAAGTTGATTTATATTTGAAGACAGCGTAGTTGTCCATGTCATTGAAGACAGCACTTGAAGCAAGATTTGAGGTAAGATCTTATCATGAACGGCTGAACCCATTTGTGAAGCTCGAAACAAAAAATCTGACCATCACTGATCTTTTTGAAACTTCTCTGGGAAAAATTATAATTCCCTGTGGATGGTGAAATTAATGTTGTCCAGGTCTGCAACCATAGGTATCAAACTAATGACATGCAAGCAAGGAGGATGGTTGAATTATACAGTGTGTTCATGATAATCATAACTTAAAGAACTAAACACTAAGAAAGAAAAGCAATCTGCAAGTATCTTTATACTAGAAGGTAGGCGCAATGTTCCAGCTTATAAAAGTATTTTGATGTTTCAAGGACAATTATGCTTGAGAAGCAAACATAATTTAAGCAAATGATGCTACAGAAGCAGGATGCCTTGTAGTTTCAGCTATGCATTGAAGATACAGTTTCTACAGATATCTTATTAAGTACCACAGAAATTTTCTACCTCATAAATAACTTTGTAACTTGACTACATTACATATCTCCTATAATAGAATAATAGAAAACTTTAAATTCTTTTTGGCTGACATGAAAGAAAAGCGTACCTGAAATGGAATTATGGAAGTGAAATTCTTCCTTCCCTTTCCCATGGCTCATATTGTCACTTGGTAATTTATTTTTATGACAGGGATGTGAGCAGTCTTGGACACACGTTGCCTTCTCTGAGAGTCAAACCATGCTTTTAAAAGCGGAAGGAAACTTGTCTGGCAGAGACTTAAGGTATGGGCAATTTTCAAATACAAGTGATTTCAGCAAAGAAGGTAATGTGTCTTCTGGAAAAGACTTAAGTCTTGAACAACATTTAAATGTAAGATTTTTGATAGAGGAGATGTGTTGCAGCCCATTTACTTTTAAGCATTTCACTTCAGAGAGATCAGTTATCGTCAAAGAGACAAGGAAAATGGGCAGCAATGGCTCTTTCAACAAGGTGTTAACAATATTATCACCTCGAATTTGCTAATCAGATAGAGCAGTAAAGCTTTGGGAACCCCATTCAGTCATAGGTGCAGTTCTTTCATGGATTCAATATGTGTTAATCGAAAGTTGGGAGCAAGGCAAGCTCCTTCCCAACATGACTGTAAATTGTCGAGAGTAAAGCTTTCAAGAGCGGTGAGGGTAGGGTTGTGCATGGTTGGTTTTTTTAAAAAATCAAACCATATCCATTTTAAAACAAATTCATTATTTGGTTTAAAATCGTTTATAAAATCAATTGTAAAATTGGTTATGGTTAAATAACCGGTTTATAATTAAGCAACCACTTTTGAAAATTTTAATTTTAAAATTGAATTTTTGTTTAAAATCGGTTAAAGTTTAATTATTTTTTAAAAGATTATTTATTCATAATTTAAAAATCGGTTATTTAAAAAAATTGATTTTTTCGATAAATTTTTTTAAAATTTATCTCATCAAATTTTTTTGAGAAAAAATTCAATTTAAAATTTTTTATTTTATTTTATTTTATTTTTTGATATTTTTTCGAAAAAAATGAATTTCAAAATTTTTTCAAAAAATCAAATCTCAAAATTAACAAAATATTGGTAGTGGATAAAAACCGGATAAAAACCAAATTCAAATATAAAACATAAGTGGTTATCCAACCGGTTTATAAATAACCAGATTATAACCATATATTTTAAACCGGATTTTTAAAATGGATTTGGATTCGGTTTTGGATTTGGGCCTTATAACCGGATTTTTTGCACAGCCCTAGGTGAGGGTGTCCATCCGTTGAGGCTGTGATCTAAGTTCGTCACGATGACTGACCTGAAGAGTCATCTGTTGAGGTTGTGATCTATGTCCGTCAATTCAGTAATAAAAATGAACTCTAGACTGCTACAACTTGAAACTAATATTTAGACAAAATTACATTTTGGTTCCTTAACTTAATTTCAGGTAACGTTTTAGTCATTTATCTTTATCTTTATTTATTTATTTTAGTTTGTCCTTTATTTTAATTTTTAGTGGCAATTTGATATTTTATATTTTAAAATGTCAACAATATTGTCAGTTTTTTTACAAAAATTCAAAAAAAATCATCAAAATTTTCAACCAAAACCCATAAAACTCATTATCATCTTCAATAGAATACAAATTTAATAAAATTCATAACTTAAATCTTGAAATAAACTCATATTTTCATTCCTTATTTGTATAAAAAAGGATAACATTGTTGACATTTTAAAACATAAAATATCAAATTGGCACTTAAAATTAAAATAAAGGACCAACTCGGGAAAAAAAAAATAAAGAACTAAAACGTTACCTGAAATTAAGTTAAAGGACCACTGATGTAATTTAGCCTAATATTTATTTTCTTACTATTTAAAAAGAGTAATCAGTCTAACACTTTTTTGAAACAAATTCATCAACCAAGAGTCATTATTCTAATACATTATCAACATTATGATTTTCAATAGAAATTAGCAGTTTTTTTTTTTTTTTATGAAAAAATTATCAAGAGCTTGAGATTGAGTTAAATCTTCAAGTTTTTTCTTTTTCGTACGCTTCTCATATCCAAAATCATACTTTCTATTCTTAGGAGGTATAGTAAAAAAAACATGAAATTTTTCACAATTGTGTTAGCTAATGATCAACTCTATAGCTAATGATCTAATAGATTACCGACAAACGATCTATTAGTACTATTGTAAATCACAAGATCAGTAACAAGTTCCTAAAATTTAAAATCCAAACATCACATTAAACTTAATAAACAATGAGTTCTTAAAATTAGTAAATAAGTAAGTCAGTAAATCATCTGTTATAAACAAATTGAGTTACTAAAATCAGTAAATTACAAAACCCTAGGATCATGATTCAAGATAGAGACAAGATGAGAGTTGAGAGAAATTAGATTTAGTCTCTGTTTAGAGAGAAGATACTCTCTGTTTAGACTAGATATTTAGTCTTAACATAAGGTGCAAATATAAAATTTTCGTAATTGGAGCACATGACAATGTTCTGGTTGCATGATTGCTTGCCCTGGAAAGGAGGTAAATGAATCACAACATTTTTTTAACTCCAAAGTCACAAGTGTTGTGTAATTGGTTTCAGGAGGCAAAAATGCTAAATTCTTAACAATTTTGTTATCGACACCCTCATTTTTGCTACCCATACCCTCAACTTTTTATTATAAAAACGAAATATCTAGAATGCCTTTATTTATTTATAACACATTCTTAAAACTCTATTTGTCTTTTCATCACCATTGTTAACCTCATTACTCACATATCACAACTCATCCATAACTCACCCGTCATTCAAAACTCACATCAATCACTCATAACTTACACCCCATAAGTCTCCTCTTCATATTGTGGTTAAAGTCACCCAATAAGGTATGTTTATTGATCTGTGTTTGAGTTCGATTTATTTTTTTCAAAATCTAGGGATTTTACGTGAACTGAGTTCACATACGTTGTAAATAATTCATTGTATGCAAACTTAAATCATGTAGCCTTACATGAACTGAATTCACATATGTTATTAAATTTAAGAAATCACAGGCAATACGTGAATCCAATGCACGTACGACTACGTGTTTAAGTTTGCGTATTCAATAGAGTTTAAGAATTCACAGGTACTACATGAATATAGTTCACGTACACCTGCACAAATTGAGTTCATGTAGGTTGTGTGAATTCAGATCACGTAAATATACGTGAATTCAATTCACGTATAAGTGATCTCAATTAAGTAAGTGAGACGTACGTGAATTGAGTTCACATAGGTGTTCGTGAATTCAAATCACGTAAACCTTCGTGAACTCAATTTAGTTCACATACATTTTTTTTTATATGTTCTTTTTGGATGTAGATAAATGGACTAAGGAGGAGACAATAGGGACACAATGTATGATGATTTGGACCATGATTTTGACAAAATGCATGATGGTTTAGAACGTGATTTTGATGAAATGTATGATGGTTTGTAACATGATTTTGATGCAATGATTACTGATGTTGAACCTAAAATTGACGACGCTATGAATAATAGTGTTGAATTTGTTATGGTGGATTTGACTGATGTGTTTACTGCCGACATGATGTTTGATACGCGAGATGATTTATTGAGATGGGTAAGAAATGTTGGAAGGGAAAATTGAATTGTCGTTGTCATTGTCATTTTTAGATATAAAACTGCGAGAGCACGACCAAGAACAAAGACAAAATTAATTCTTAGTTGTGAAAGAAATCGCTAATATAGACCTTGGAAGAATCCGAAATCTATGAGGAGTGTTTGGACTAAAAAATGTGAATGTCCATTTAGATTGAGAGGAACAATATCAAGTGTTGGTGAGAGATGGTGATAGCGTTTCAGCAAGTGTACTAAATCGTTGCATGTAATAATTAAAATGACGGTACCAAATGTCAAACTGAAGGATTGCGTTTTACTATAGAATTATATTTCATTGCGAATATTGAACAAAAACTTTATGAATTGATTGAAATAATATTTAAAATTAACAACGGTAATAAAATTGATCATTTATAATTAAACTAATGTCGCGTATGAGTTTCACTTCGAATCCAACCTTGGTGTCAAATTTGATCCTAATTTATGAATTCTTTTATGGAATTATTATTGAATTCTCTTTATTATTCTTGCCCTAATGTCTTAGTGGAAAAATCTTTAATTATAAAGTAACCCCTAATTTCTTAGTGGATTTAAGATTTGAATTAAGCTTTACGGTACAAGAATTCTCTTTTCAAGTTGTTGCCTTGCAACAAATTTAATTGGTTTCATGACCTGCATCTATCCCTAGGCTACAATATCATGAAATTCTCATCTTAAGAATTCGTGAAGTCCACTCCTGTTTCAAAATATGAACCGTAGAACGTTTGAAAGTTGCTCAAGCAATAAAAAACATTAAGCACAAAGATGAGAAACATAATTCAATAAAATCATTCATATAACTAGATATAGAATAACAAAATAAGAGTTTCATCTTGTTATACTCATTCGTAACAAATTGGGTGTAGTTACTCATGATATAGATAGAAAAAATATAGATCAAAGAATAATTACAAGAAAGATTCATGAATGATTCTTGATTAAACTACTCCAATGGTGTTATAAATGGTCGTATTTGAGTTTCTCTGCTAGGGCAGAAGTCTCTCCACTTCCCAATAATAAAAAATATCCCTAGAAAGTGAGAAAAATGTATTTTTATACATTCTGATGCACTTTACGCGCCCCTTTGCGTTTAATGCATTTTTCTCCTTTTGTGAGTCCGAATTTTGTCCCGTGTCTTCATAAAAGTTACAACTATGAATCTTAGCTTTCAGTTTCACTTAGTTTGACTCCAATTGAACATCTAAAACTCCATATATGGCTTAAATACTCTACATAGATCATGTTGATTTCTCACCAAAATTCAGCAATGCACTAATACAAAGAAACAACGCAAAACTACGAAAATCTCTACTTAATCAAGGAAATAAGACCATAAGCATTTCATTAAATCAAAGAACTAAAATAAAAAAAAATATATCAAATAACTCCTTAAATTAACTAATGAATAAAAGATAAATAAGATTAAAAACAATGAATAATATGCATACGATGAAGAGTCATCATATGATATCTGCATGTCGCATGTGGTCTCTGTAACCACAAATTGGTGATTTAATGAAAAACATGATCAAACTAAGAATCATATTGATGTCATTAAAGGATCATAATGTTGAAAGTTTAACGACAATGAAACAAATTTACAATGCACGTCAAATGTAACATCCTAAATTAAAGGATTAAAAATAATTAGAATTTTAAAATATTCTAATTTATAGTTTATTATGATTATATTATGATTATTATTATTATTATTATTATTATAATATCAACTATTAGTTTGCTTAAAATATGGTAACAATAGTAATTTACCCACATAAATAGGCGTTACATTTTTGGTATCAGAGCCAGTTCGAACCTAGATCGGACTGTGGTGTGGTTTTACTTTACTTTATTATTAATTTTTATAAAAAAAATAAAAATCAAAACTTGGGCTTATAGGATTGGTCGTTATAGTCATACATTTTATTGCGAATAACAAGCAAGGTACAAATGACGCACTTGCTAAGGCTCTCTGCTTGATAGCGATAGCCACAAAGAATAGACGAAGATTCTTCTTCATTTGAGAGGACCCAATGTCAAATCGGTAACAGTAGTAGACCTTCAATATATTAGGCTTTCTGAATTATGAAAGAACAATCCACCACCTTTTCAAGGTCACTTATGATCCAATCGAAGCACAAGTGTGGTTGTTGAAGTTAGAGAAGACCTTTAGTATCAGGCATTGTCTTGACACTAACAAATTGGACCTTGTCGTTTATATTAGAGTTTGATGTTGAGCATCTTTTGATTTGTATTAGAGGAGGTATGCTGACAAAACAAGTTTGTTTTACTAGGGATAGGTTTCAGGAGTTATTTCTATAGAAGTGTATTCTCCAAAATGTTTGTATTCAAAAGGAAATAAAGTTTATTCATATTCGGCATGGGGATATTTCAGTTGTAGAGTATGTCGCCAAATTTTGAAGCTACATCAAGATACTCTTGTTATTTTAGGGACAATCACCAAAATGAGTGGAAGGCAATCAAATTTGAGTAAGGAATTAAGTCTGAGCCGCACAAATGAGTCTTGTACCCCGCACTTGATGAGCTAGTGCTCCACATGATTAGATAATACTCACTTTGCAGAAGTAGTATGTCTCCATCATTGAATTGATTGATTATTTTCTGAAGAATAAATGTGTATATTGGAATTATTTGATTATGATAGATGTGGATTATCGTTAATTTAATTTATGAGTTTTTATCAATTATTGGAAGTAGTTGGTTATTATAGAGAAATCTTAGTAATATCATGAATAGTTCTACATAATATTTTTCGATGAAGGCGGGTGCCATGATCGACTTTCCGGTTATCGCTCCAGTTGAGAATAATACTTGTTTTAAAATTGTGTGTATTATTCACTAGGATTACGTATCTCATTAAAGTGTTATTTTTAGATACTTAGACCGTTAGGAACATCGAGAGATGAGAAGACTAATTAGTTTCGATTAGGTTAGTAGATCGAGTATAAGTAGACATAATGTCTACATCGTACTTTATGTTGGGATAAGACACTATTTGCTCAGTTTTGAATATTTTAATTATTAAAGATTTTTTAGTTGTAAGGATTTATTTTGAGATTTCATAACATTACTTCTTTTTAACAATTCATTATTTATTACAATACCTTATTCTCTGACATAATTTTGAAAATTTTTCCGTTATGATGTCAATTTTTATACCCACATAAATATGTGTTACATCAAGCATATCGTTCATCACTTAGAGGTAATAGAACCAAAATGAAACATCTAATGACATTGATGGAACACGACAAATACGTGTCGATATAGGAAGGTAGAGGGTTTAAATGAGTTGAGAGACTTAATTTGGAACTATCCTGATGCTATCACTCTTGTAAATAATTTCCCTATAGTATTGATTATGGATAACACATATAAGACTTGCAGGTATTTGTAAGACATATGACTCCTTGATCATGACTTTGATATAGGGGGAGAATACTAGACATATGCCTCGATCATGATTTTGATATAATATCCAAACATACAATGTATATGCATTATTTGATTGATCTAATGGTTTGAATTGAGAAATATTTCATGGAAATGAACAAACACTACACATTTGGACAAAATTTGGAAGTCAAGCAATCACTCAAAAGATGGTTGATATACTACCAGCTTGAAGAATGATGTATAAGTGTGTCTAGTGTTAATAGTGTCCATTAGGTAGACTTAATCATAATGATTTATCACATAAATCTGCCAATGAAATCATAAAATAAGTTTTGTTGGAAATTAATGGCCTCTGTTGTTAAAAAATTATGTGAAATGTCTTTATTAATTATTACAAAATTATTAACAAGTTAACAATTACAGTCCCAAGAAATTATTTCTTAACAAAGATTCAATATTACATGTATTATCTAATTACGAGTGCAGATCCAATACCAATACAAACATTCAAGAATAAGCATTCAAACAATATCAAAATAAAGAGAAAGGATAGGAAAATCGTGCACCAGGATTTATACTAGTTTGGCTATCAGTTTGATAGCCTACATCCAGTCCTGAAATCAACCAGATTTCAACCTTTTTCCACTAGAATCGACTTGAGTACGTTTTACAGATTGTCCAACTCACACAAGGCCTATCTATCCAACTCACTCGCTTCTATTACAATGCCACCTTATCCCTAGAGTTAATCGCCTAGCCCTCACGAGATCAAGATGAGACTTCTTCTTGATGAATACACGCACCAACAAAGATAGCCACCAGTTTACACTACTATATTTCCATAACTTTCTTTACATATTGTTTTTACGGAAAAGATAAACGAGATCTAATGATGGCGACTCAATCACAATATGAATTTCACACAAAAAGGAATTTGCCAAATGAGTGTTTTGTGTGTGGTTACACTTATTTCTCTCAAAGTCTTTTTCCTTGTTTCTCAGTTATGAAAATGTGTAATCAATAATTGTCAGAGTTATTGTGATTGGTTCAATTTATATATGTTCATAAAAACACAGTTCAATCGATTTTATAAAAGTTTAAAACCAGCTTAATCGATTGCCCAATCGATTATCGCGTTTCTTGTTTTTCTTGAATCTTGAAAATATAAGGATGAATCGATTTGCCAATCGATTCTTTAAACGCACAAATCAGAACCTGAAGCTAAGTTCATATCAGAATCGATTGGATAATCGATTATAGGTGTTTGTTCAAACAACGAGATCAAAATAATCGATTACTCAGTCGACTCATATTCATAGTTATAATCGATTTGGCAATGGGTTGAATTCTCCCTGTAACTCAAACATTTAGTTCAATCGATTTGCAAATCGATTTGGCTGATCACAGTGACTCAGACATTTTAATTCAATCGACTTGACTGGTCATAGCGACTCCAATGTTTTAATCCAATCAATTTGTCAATCGACTTGCTTGGTCACAGTGTCGATTGGGTAATCGACTGTGTCAAATTTTAAAACCAGCAACCAAATTAAATCGATTTGGAAGTCGATGCTGATATGAGAAGTTTCCTGAACTGATATGGAAATCGATTGGGACATCGATTTAGTCATTAAAAGGAAATCGATTTGAAATATGACTGTTGCCAAAATTTACTAGCCGTTGGAGGCAATTATGACTGATATTTTTCACCTCCCTCCAGTAACGGTAACTTAATCGATTAGGCATTCGATGTATCATGTGCGAAAACTTTAAAACATCGATTGGCTAATCGATTCTGAACAGTAATACTTAAACCCTAAATTGATTTCTCATCTCACTTTTCCCAAATTTCTAAAACTTCTCAAACCTTTCTTCTCTCTCTCTGTAAGCTTTCCATCTCTCAACATTCTCAAACGCTTCTAAACATCATTAATCTTGCAAATGGCTCGAGTAAAGCAAACAGCTGAGAAATCACCATCCCCTTCATCAACCTCAAGTGGAAGAACCCCCTCACCTCCACCCACTTCAAAAAGAGTGTCCATTCCAACTCATAAAATAATGGCAAAAGATAAAGGGAAGGCTATTGCCATTGATCAGGGAAAAACAAAGAAGAGGAAGGCTCCTCCAACTGAAAAACTAATGAGTGATGCTATGAAAGAGACAACTCAGAAGAAGAAGAAAACCACTTCTTCTCCTCAACCAAAGAAGCCTCAATCTTCTAAAAGTAAACTTGTTGAGGACTTTGCTTTATCCCCTGCATTTCTAAAAAGAAAAATCCATGAAGCACGAACTATGGATTTTGCATACTTTGATTCAAACGGATTCACATTCCAAAACCATCTGAGATTCCATGGTTTGGAAGGTTTTCTTTCCTGCTCCGTCGAAGTATATATATCCAAGACTGATTAGGGCATTCTACTCTAACTTCACTCTCACTGACACTGGTTTTGAATCAAGTAAAAGGAAAGACAATTTCTATGTCCTTTGAGGAGTTTTCTGAGCTTTCAGGACTGCCATTTTATGGTGAAACTATTGATGGCAGGACTGATCCGGACTCTGCTGATGATGAGTGGGAAACATCAGTAGACAGACACACAACAATTCAAGACCTGATGATTGAAGGATTTATTGAAAAGATATCGCTTCCAATCGGTCAAATGAAGGTCCAACATAGGATGCTGATGTATGTGCTAACAAGGATGTTGGTACCTAGATCGGGAAATCATGTTGTAGTCTAGAAGCTGGACATTATTCTTCTTTGGGGCTTGTTCAAGGAGCTCAAGATGAGCTGGGCTTGGATTGTGCTTACGAATATGTCAGAAATAGCACATGGTAAGCAACTGCTCCCATACCCACAACTAATAACCAAGATTCTGAGACATTTCAAAATCTTTGTTGTCAATGAAGAATCAACAAAAACCACTCTCATTTTTGGTGAATCAATTGTAAATCAAATGCAATTGAATAGAATAAATGGCATTTGGACGAGAGCACATCCAAATGTTGAACAACCTGAGCCAGCTGAACCTCAAGCCGAGGTTTTAGCTAAGTTGCTGGAATTGATAGAGACTCAAGCTGCTCATAATGCCCGTGTGGAAGACTCTCTAAGGAAGCTCCAAGCAACTCTGAACTCAGTAGTTCATGATGTTGATGCAATACAAGAACATTTAGGTCTTAAGATGTCCTTTGAAGATATTGCTGACATAGGCCATCAAGCAACTGCAGAACAAAACCCCACCAACCTAGATAGCATTGAACCTCATGGTGAGGAGACACTTGCTGAGACTAATACAACAGTCTCTACCTCTCTCGTTGGTAATAATGAGGAACAGCCCTAGATTAGTTGCTTAGGATTTTGTTTGTTGCTTTGTAAGGTTCTTTTATTGCTATGTAATGTTCTATTATAGCTTTGTAATGTTCTCTCCTGTTAAATCTTTTTGCATTCATTGACAAAGGGGAAGAAATTTTACGAATTTAACTTGTGTTGCTGCTAAATATCGTTGATGCTAATTTTGTGATTCTGATACTGCTTTTGTGTTAGCTCTGATACTGCATTGCTATACTGTATTTTGTGATAGCTCTGATATTGCTAACTTGTGTTAGATAGCTCTGATACTGCTGCACTGCTAAATTGATAAACTTGTTGTTGTTGCACTAAAACTGAATTGATACTCTAATATTAAATCTAATAAATTCTTTTAACAAGCTCTGATAATACTATGTTGATGATATTAAACTCTGTTAAATTGTACTAAAACCAAATCTGATTATGGTGCTCTGATACTCTGATATTAAATGGTAATAAGAAAGCTCTGATAATCTGATGTTAAACTTTAATAAACTTTAGTAATTTTTTTTAAGCTCTAATACCCTGATACCAAAGTTTAATAAATTTGAATAGCATGCTATGATACTAAACTTGAATAAATTTGGATAGATTATGCTTGTGTTGCTGAAATGAATCATGAATTCCAAAATTCAGGGGGAGTTTTTAAATAATAATAATTATAAAGTAGTAAACCCAAGGTTAAATTGTATGTTTGTCATTTAATCAAAAAGGGGGAGATTGTAAGACATATGACTCCTAGATCATGACTTTGATATAGGGGGAGAATACTAAACAAATGCCTCCTTGATCATGATTTTGATATAATATCCAAACATACAATGTATATGCATTATTTGATTGATCTAATGGTTTGAATTGAGAAATATTTCAGGGAAATGAACAAACACTACACATTTGGACAAAACTTGGAAGTCAAGCAATCACTCATAAGATGGATGATATACTACCAGCTTGAAGAATGATAAGTGTGTCTAGTGTTAATAGTGTCCATTAGGTAGACTTAATCATAATGATTTCTCACATAAATTTGCCAATGAAATCATAAAATAAGTTTTAATCAATCAAGTAATAAATCAATTGGGCAATCGATTGTCTGACTCAGAATTAGAGTTTTTACTAAGTGAATCGATTTGGAAATCGATTACATAAAAGGGTTTTAGTGAAACCTGTATTCTGGGTTTAAACCAATCAATTGGACAATCGATTAGCACGCCAATTGAGAAATCGATTTTGTGATTCACAGAACCAAGTTTGTACTGAGTTAATCGATTGGCAAATCGATTCAAAAATACTTTTTCATCAAACATGGGTTCTGTGATCAACCAAATCGATTGGACAATCAATTGAAACAAGTTTCTTAAGTTGCAAGGAATGTACTAATTGATTAGGTAATCGATTGAAAAAAATGAACTGGTTAATCATTTATCAAAAACTTGTTGTATAATCGATTGGCACATCGATTTCAACTAAAATAGCTGAGCTACTGTAACAAGCCAAGTCGATTGACAAATTGATTGGATTAAAACATTTGAGTCACTATGACCAGTCAAGTCGATTGGCAAATCGATTGGATTAAAACATCTGAGCCACTGTGACCAGTCAAGTCGATTGGCAAAACGATTGGAGTAAAACATTTGAGCCCTTGTGACCAATCAAGTCGATTGGCAAATCGCTTGGACTAAAACATCTGAGTCATTGTGATCAGCCAAATCAATTTGCAAATCGATTGAAATAAATGTTTGAGTTACAGGGAGAATTCAGCCCATTGCCAAATCGATTATGACAATGAATATGAGTCGACTGACTAATCAAATGTTTTGATCTCGTTGTTTGGACAAAACACCTATAATCGATTATTCAATCGATTATGATACAAACTTAGTATCAGTTTCTGATTTATGCATTAAAAGAATCGATGGACAAATCAATTAGTCCTATATTTTCAAGATTCAATAAAAACAAGAAACGCGATAAGCGATAGGCAATCGATTAAACTGAAATTACACTTTTATGAAATCGATTGTTCTGATGTTTTTCTGAAAATATATAAAATGATTCAATCATAAATCTTTAAAATAACAATTGAAACATAACACTTGAATCATAACAATCATTTTTCTCATAAACCCAATATTGAAATACACTTAGAAAATGATTGTCATATCTCACTAACAATACATTGGCAAATTCTACGTGAGATATTCATTTGTGATTAAGTCATTCTTCTTAGTCTACTTTTATTTCTTTTGTAAGAACAACTATCTGTATAGAAGTTTCTGGAAAATACAGTGGTGTAAACTGGTGGCTATCTTTGTTGGTGCTTGTGATCATCAAGAAGAAGGCTCATCTTGATCTCGTGAGGGTTTGGCGAGTAGCTCTTAGGGATAAGTTGGTGTTGTAATAGAAGTGATGTTGAGTTGGATGGATAGGCTGTGATTAAGCTGGAAAGTCTGTAAAAAGTACTCAAGTCAATTCTAGTGAAAGGTTGAAACCATTGTTGATTTCAGGACTAGATGTAGGCTATCAAACTGATAGCCGAACCAATATAAATTCCTGGTGTACGATTTCCTTTATCTCTTCTCTTTATATTAATATTGCATGAATGTTTGTTCTTGAATGTTTGTATTTGTGAATCTTTGTTTCTGAATAATTTCTTGGGACTGTCATTGTTAACTTGGTTAATAATCTTATAAAATTAGTGAAGTCATTTCATATAATTTTTAATAATAGAGGCCATAATTTTTCAACAGTATTGAATGTCATTACTTGAGATTATTGGTGTTACTTCTATTGAAATGACATTTTTTGTTGGATTTGTATATCTACAGTGTGAGTGTGTTGATAACTTCGTGTAGACACTATAAATGTTGAAAGAACATATTAAAAGTGGTGAAGTTCAAGTCATCGTTACTGATAGAGACGTTGCTTTGATGAATGCAGTTTAATATGTTTTTTCAAAAACAATCAATTTATTGTGCTTGTTTCATGAATGCAAGAATGTCAAAGCCAGGTGCAAGATAAGTGTGTTTCCAAAAAAGAAGGTAATGCACATAATGGAGGCATGGAAGACTCTTGTTTATAGTTATGGTGAGACTCAATATTACATGAAGTTGGCTACATTTGAAGGAATTTGTAGTAGTTGTTCTATTTTTTATAATTATGTACATGAGCAGCGGTTAATTTCTCAGAAGGTAAGATTTGTTGAGGCATGGACAAATAGAGTTATGCACTTAAGGAACACGACAACACAAAGGGTTGAGTCGGGGCATTAGAATTTGAAAAGAATATTACAAGACAATATGGGTGATATATGCAGCGTTTGAGAAACTATTTCTAACATGGTTGTATTACAACATGGTGAGAGAATAGCATCATTTGAAAAGAGCATCATTCAATAGGTCGACAACTCCATCAAACTTTCGAGTGTTTCTCGAATTTATTGGAGTCGCCACCAAAATTTATTTTATAATAGGGAAAATATTGGGAAACTCTTAAAAATAAGGGGACAATGGTCTTTTAAACCAAATTTTGAGTTCGGGAGTCGATTATGCGTAGTTAATGTATTAGCATCATACGACATTCGTTAAAATAAGATTGCCTATAATTAATTGTGCAAAATTAATATTAACTTAAGTAAATTTGTTCTCCTTATTATTAAATATGAATAACAATGTTTTTTTTAATATGATTTGGAATAAATGTATGCTTGAATGACAAAAATAAAATAAAATTTTTATTAATGTGATTGACAAGAAATCTGATCTTGCTCCAACGTATCTCTCGGTTCGATGAAGAAATCAAAGCTACGTAGTTGTTAGATAAAACAGATGAATTGATTGTTTGTAAAGAAAATTTATTTTGTTACATAAAAAAAATGTTTTGACAAGAAAATGAGTTTGTTTGATTTGAGTAATTATTTAAAAATGCGAATTTTAGGACGATCAAGCTGTACAACTCGTGTCTCAAAAACTCAAGGAACAAAAAAGATGTCATATCTAATTAATTAATTGTCTTAAGAATATTTTTTATTATTTTTTATTTTAAAATTGAATTTCAAAACCACAAAATAGTTCAACTTGTGTTTTAACAACTCAAAGATTAAAAAATGTCACATCTAATTAAACAAATTTTAAAAAATTTATTTTAGGTTTATTTAATTATTAAAATAACTTTTAAAACTATCAAAATGTATGATTTGTATTCTTCAAATCAGGGATTAAAATATGTTATTTTTAGTTAACCTTTAATAATTTTGATTTATTATTTTATTTATGAGTTTTAATTTATTAATTTATCTGGGAAGATAAGATTTAGAACCACCAAGTTATCACAACATGTGTCCTAAGAAAAGAATATGGGCGGAAGTTGGGTTAGTAGAGAAGTTGTGGCTTCTGGAACGTAAAGAAAGAAGAAGAAAAGAATATGAGGAAACCAATTATGAGGCAGAAAGAGGAAACCAAGAGATGGAGAGAGAGGAAACCGATAGAGAGGAAGAGATCGAGGAGGAGGTGCGACAACGCCAAAAGGCCTGGTTGTTGTTTTGACGGCGACGACAATGACAACATTGTCACAGGTTTGAATTTGTTAGTCTTATTTTTTTATTTTAGTTCATTATGTTATCTTATTTTTGCTCGTACAAATAAAAAATCTACATATTTATAACAACAAAAGTAATTACATAGTGAAGATAAAGACCAAACAAATTTATTATATAGGAGAAAAAATATATACCTTGACGTTTTCTATTTGTCTTTTTTTTTTTTTTATTTGTTA